>VZZY01017131.1:4624-24864 GCA_013400335.1 Eurystomus gularis | reverse complement strand
CAGCGACGGGGCGGGCAGGGCTGGGCAGGGCTGGGCGAGCCCGGCCGGGCCCCCCCCTTCCTCCTCCGCCGCCGCCGCCTCTCCCGCCTCCCGTGGACAGTTCGTGAAAGTGCCACTGCTCCCGTTCCCCGCGCCGCCTCCCCCCCGGCCCTCTCCGCCCCACCGGGGGGCATGGCCCTGCGCTGCCCCCCTCCCGGTGCTCTGTGGTACCCTCGGGACCGGCTGTCACCCCTGCCTCCTCGCCGTCCCCTCCGCCGTCGTCTCTCGCCCCGGTGTCCCACCAGGGCTCTGCCGCTCCCTCCCGCGCCTGCCGGGGTCACGGCCGTCCCCGCTGTCCCGTCTGCCCAGCACTGTCCCTGCCTTTCCCCGGGGACCTGCTATCCCCACCGTCCTCTCCGTCCCCTTATCACTCCCTCCGTCTCCCGGTGTCCCGCCGTGGTCCCGCCACCCGATCGGCGTCCCTGCAATCCTCGCTGTCCCCTCCGCCCCGGCACGGTCCCTGCCGATCCTGGGAGTCCTCGCCGTTCCCTACGGTGCCCTCTGCCCTTATTGTCCCTTCCGTCCTACCGGATCTCTGGTGTCCCGCCGGGGTCACGATGCCCCACCCGGAGCTCTGCTGTCCTCTCTGCCCCTCTGGTCCCTGCTGTCCCCGCATTCTCCACCGTGGTCCCGACATCCCACCAGGACCCCGCTGGCCCCCGGGCTGTCCCCGCTGTCCCTCGGGCGGTCCCTGCTGTCTTTCGCGTGTCCCTCTCGCTTCCTCCCCACTGTCCCACTGGGGGTCTCGTTATCCCACCGGGAGCGCCGCTGTCCCCACTGCCTCGCTGGGGTCCCCGCTGTGCCCACGGGGTCCCCGCTGCCTCCTCGGTTCCCTGCCGGCCCCGGTGGTCCCCGCCACACCCGGGTCCCTCCTGCCCCACACCTCGCAGGGACTTGGCTTCTGCCCTGCAACACGGATGGAGTTNTGGGTGGTGGGGGGGGGGGGGGGGGGGGGAACATGGCCCCGTCACCATGACAACAGTCCCGGCGCCCGGTTCTTGCATTAACGTTGGGACCGGCAGCCTCGGGTCTGTCATGACCGAGGGAGCGGAATGCGGCGGGGCCACAGCCCTGGACGTGAAGGGGGCCAACCTCGACATGGCAGCTCTTGGCACAGCCCGCCGCACATCTAAAGGCCCGTCGGGACCGCAGAGAGCCCCATCGGTCCCCGCTACACCGCTCGTCCCGTCGGGGCCCGCCGGCGCGCTCCCACACTCGATCTCTCGGCCGGCGACTGCTCTGGCCTAGCGCGGGGCTCGCTTAGTGCTGCCTGCCCGCCTTCACGTGCTCTAGAGCCATGGCGGCCTCCGTGAGGGTCGGGAGCGTGGCCCCGGTGTCCGCCGCAGGTGGGCTGGGGCCGGGTCAGCGCTGGGTCTGCGGCGCCGATACCAGGAGCTATTTCGGTTGCCTCAGCGGGGGAGGCCGGGCTGGTGGCGGTGGAGGCTGGGACGGTGGCGGAGGCACCGTCCCGGCCTCCCCCGCCACCGTCCTGGCCCAGCTGGCCCTTTGTCGGTTCGCCCGTGGGCCGTGTGGGGAGGGTTCAGTGGCTCATAAGTGCCGATGTTGGGCTGGAAATAGTGAATAATCCCCCTGCTGTCACTCCCCCGCCGCTCTCCGGCTTCGCCGAGCTGTAAGGGGGCGGTTGCTGGCGGGGGCCGGCTTCAGGATGAGGCTCCCGGGGATGGGCCTGGCTCACCCGCTGCTGTTGCTTTTTCCTCGGTGGCATAACGGGATCCCCTCGGTGGGACCTCCGGGGTGCTTGCGGATGAGCTGTGGAGGGGTTGTGCCTGGTGTCCCGTCGGCTTGGAGGGAGCCAACCCCTCTCAGGGTTTAATATAGTTACAGTGGTGCTTTCTGGGCAAAAAAAAAGAGGTGTTTTCCCCCCGAAAGTGCCAGCAACGTGCCCCCAGCATGAAGGGCAGAAACCCACCCCCTTCTCCTCCCGTTTGGCCTTGGGGGTGGCATGAGGGCAGCGAGGATGCTGGTGGCCCGTGGGCTGCCCTTTTAGGCCACCCCATTTGTCCCATAGCGCGAGGCCCTGCACGGAGAGTGGCACAACAGATCCCCGAGGAGATCCTCGGTAACACGGAGCTGCGGGAAGCAGTGGAGGCCCTGCCCCAAAACTACAACTTCGAGATCCCCAAGACCATCTGGAGGATCCGTCAGGCTCAGGCCAAGAAGGGTGAGCGCCAGCCCTGGGGACAAGGGGTTTGGGGGCTGCAGCGTGGTGGGTCGGTGCTGCTGAAGCTGCCCGTTGGCGAGGGCACCCACTTGGGCCGGGTGGTGGGGCCTGTGAGGCTGGGGCAGGGATGGTGCTGAGCTGCCCAGCATGCCTCAGCTCTGCCTTGGTGAGCTTTTCTTCCCTCGGGCAGGGTTAATAGATCTGTATCTCTGGATTATAATCACATTGGACAGGACAGGTTGAGCTGCATGGACCTGTCAGCCTGCGAGATGTGTCTGGGATGCCGGCCAGGTTCCTGCTGCTCTCTTCTCTCTCCCTGCGCTTTTCTACCAGGCTGCTGGGGTGGGCAGGGGGAGCCCTACGATGCCCACCTCTTGGGGGCTGGAATGGCTGGCAGGGAGCTGGGACATGCTGTGCCCTGGTCTGGACCTTCCTTGGGGTCTTCAGGGGGTTGCTGTAGCCCCAGAGTGGTGGGCAGTGGCCGTGATGGCCCCCGAGCTGGCGCTGTGGTGGTGTGGGATGGTGCCAGGGCTGTCACCCTGCAGCGTGTGCATCCTGCTGTGGCTGGGCCAGCTCTTGGTGTGTGATCGGCTACAGGCATGAGGGCATGGAGCCTCCCCCGCTGTCACTGGGTGTCACCAGTGTCCCCACCCTTGCTTTGCACATGGGCAGGGGCCACTTGCAGGGTTGTGTGGTGCCGGGGGCTCTGGGCAGAGCCAGATTTGGAATGCTGTGGCCAGCTGGGAATGTTTCTGCCTGCTGCCACCGAGCTGGCAGGAGCTGGCAGGCATCATGGGGGATGTTCTGGGAGCCGCTGCATGAGCTGGTCCCAGCTGCGATGCCGAAGGGCTGGAGTCTGCGGGGTTGACCGGTCTGTCCTGGCTGCGGTGCGGGAGGTAGGGCTGCCCATCAGAACGCAGAGAGGCCGCCCAGCCGTGCCGCTCTGGCTTTCATTGCTGTGTTTTGCTGCTTGGCACCTCCTAATTAAATGTAAATATGCGGCTGGGATTTAAGCTTCAGAGCTGGGAGCAGAGCCCATTAGCCAGCCAGCCATGCTGGGATTTAAGAATCTGCGCATGCAGGGCCCAGCCAGGGGCTTGTTGCTGGGGGAAAGCAGCTTCCCACCAGGCTATGGCCAGCCCTGCCTGCGCCCTGCCTGCGCCCTGCCTGCACCCTGCCTGCTTTGGGATTCAGGGGGGGCTGGGTGTCATCACCTGTCCCCACAGTGCCAACGGAGGGTGACCCAACTGCCTCCTGCCAACCCCTCACTGGGGGAGGTGAACCTGTTTGCAGGTCTGCTTGTTGACAGCAGTCTGGTGTTGAGGGCAATCCCAAATGGTCCCAGACAGGCTGGGGAACGCCAGGACCCTGAGCTGCCCGGTCCGGCCAGGTCGGATAGGGGCTGGGTGCAGCATTCCTTGGGCCCTGCAGGTTAGAGCAGGCTGAGATTAGCCTGGTTTGGGCCAGGTCTTTACAGAGCTCCACACTGGCCAATGCGCTGTGTTTGGCAGTGTGGGGATTTCTGTTGGAGGGGGATCTGGAGAGGACATTTGGTTAAATATCCATGGAGCTGGGATGTCATAGTGGGATCAGGATGTGAAACAACAATAAGATTAATGGAGCCTCCACCATTCATCTCCACCAGCATGGTCTCTGCTCCTCCCCATGGCCCCAGACCAGGCTGGGGGGCTCCTGGCTGGACCCAAGGCACTGGGGCACCCAGCTGGGCTGCAGAGGCAAAGGGATTATTCTGAGCTGTGAGGAGGGAGCAAACCAGGAAACATCATTCGTTGATGAATAAATTCCAGCTAGGCACATTACTGGCCACCCTCCCGAAATGGGGAGAGAAACAGGGAGAGGAGATGTGGGGAAGGGCAGTGAGGATGATCAAAGGTTTGGAACAGCTTCTGTACAAGGAGAGATTAAATAGATTTAGATCCTTTAGCTGGAAAAGAGATGAACGAAGGGGGATATGATAGAGGGATATAGAATTGTGAATGATGTGGAGAGGCTGAATAGGGGATCATTATTCACTCTTTCTTGTACCAGGAGAGCCAGGGACACACGTTTACATTATTAGGAGCGGGTTTAAAATAAACAGAAGAAAGTACCTTGTCCTGTGCAGCACATAATTAAAATCTGGAACTCATTACTGCGGGAAGCAGGAGACACCAGCAGTGTCAGCGGGTTCAAAAAGGGATGAAGTGTGTGCACAAGGGCCGGGTGCAAGCAGGGAGAACGAGGCAGGGCCACGTGCACCCCGGATGCCAGAGCCACTGGGATTTTTGGCCAGTTCCTGGCTGTTTTGGGGAGGGTCATTCTGCAGCTGCCTCTTGAGCTGGGTGTGTTGGCCCTGGGGGCTGGTGCCGGGTCTGCATTTCGGGGTGTCATCTCTAGCCCTTCTTAACCCCGGAGCTGTTTCTCTTCCCAGTGGCCCTGCAGATGCCAGAAGGGCT
The DNA here is from genome assembly GCA_013400335.1 of Eurystomus gularis. NCBI lineage: Eukaryota > Metazoa > Chordata > Aves > Coraciiformes > Coraciidae > Eurystomus > Eurystomus gularis. The sequence continues at coordinate 20,187 of VZZY01017131.1, read as the reverse complement.
CCTCATGTTTGCCTGCACCATCGCGGACATCATCGAGCGGTAAGACAACGGCTTTTCTGCACTTTCCTGCTCAGCTCCGAGGGCTGGCAAGGGGATGGGGGTTGCTGCTGGAGTGGGGTGGCCGTGGATGGGGCCACCTGGGCAGGATGAGGCCCAGGGCTACTGCCAAAGCGGGTGTGGGGACCCCCAGCATGGCTGCCTTCGTGGGGACACCTTGACCACAGCCTGGCCAGGCACAGGCAGTGCCGCTGCCCTTTGGCAAGTCACAGGGACCCAGTGCCAGCCGCGGGGACAGGGACTGGCACCGTGCCAGCCTGGCCCTCACCGCTCGGCTTCTCCTCCCCTCGCCGCTCTGCCGGGAGCTGTGACAAGCTCATTGTGTTGGGGCCTCGCCAGGGTGACGGAGCCGGGGAGCAGCCGTGTTAACAACTGGCTGACGCCAGCTCGGTGCCTGTGCGCTCGCCACGACAGTGCAGCCAGTGAGGGGAGGGCTGGCAGTGGGGCCACTGCCACCACACCGTCTTGTCCTGTCCCTGCGGGCACGGTCTGGCTGTGCCACTCTCAGGGCAGCGCATCGATGCTTCTCCTGGAGAGCCCCGAGGCCACAGTGATGGCTCAGACTGGGTGACTACAACTGGCTCCTGCTGGGCAGCCCCTTCCCGGCAGCTTCTCTTCTGAATTTCTCCGCTGCTTGGGAGGTGAGGTTGGAGGCACCAGAGAGGAGCTGGGCTTTGCAGCAGCGTCAGATACAGGCATCTTGCAGAAATTGGCCGTGATCTCCTTATTCTGAGCATGCCTTCCTCCCTGCCCATCAGCTTTGTCCCCGCTGCAGCTGCCCCCTCCCCAGCCCCTCTCTGTTTTTGCACAATGAATTAGTGCTAATAGCACCGCGGGCCTTGCCTGCCATTGGGGTCGTGGCTCTCATTACTAAGCTGCCTTCCCAGGGCGAGCAGGCTCATCTCCCCACTGCCGTTAGCCGAGCAGCCACTGCCGTGCTAGGGTGGGAGGCAGCCGTGCCGGCGGGCTTTGTCCCTGCTTTGCCATCATTTTCCCCCACCACGAGATCGCAGCAGCCCCACGCTCGGGCTGGGTGAGGGAGAGGTGGGAAGGTGGGTGCGGGCAGGGGACGGGTGCGGGGGGCAGAGGGGATGGGTGTGAGTGCGGGCGGCTCCGTGTGGGTTTGTCCCTTTAAGTGGAGCTGCCTCCTCTCCGGCTTTGGCACCCAGCCGCTTTCATGTCTCCGACTTCAAAGGCAGCGGATTAAGGGGCTCTTTTATCTGAATGAAACCGTAAGCCCCGTTTCCCGGTGGGTGCTGGTGGATGCCGGTGGATGCCGGGGTGCTGTCATCCCCGCTGGACTCACCTCCCTGCCGGGGATGCTCTGCAAGGCTATGGGGGGTGCTGGGCACCAGGGCGAGGGGTGCTGGTGGGAGATGGGTGTGCTGCATGGGGAGAAGTTCCTGGCCAAGAGCAGGGACGTGGCAGCACCAATGGGTTGGCAGTTGGATGGGGGATGGCTTTGAGGTCAAGCAGGAGGGTCGGATCCTTCCCTTGCACAGTGCTCAGAGACACCCCACTGCCGGTCCATTCCTGGGAAAACCGGGTGTCATCCGTGATTCTCACTGGCGATGTGGCTGTGCCGGGTACCAGCACTGCCAGCTGGAGGATTGCGGCTGTGGGCAGGAGTGAGCCCAGCCCTGGCCTGGCTCTCTCAGGGACACGCTGGGGACGCGGTTATGTTGCTGTAGGTGAGGTGTGGATCGGCGGGTGTCGGCGGGTGGCCTAGTTAGTGCCTGCCTCTTCCTGCTATTATTATTCATCACTGGCATTAATGTGGAATCGGAGCTTGGGCTGCTGCTCCTTCTGGCCCTCCTCACCCGGCACTGGGACCGGATGAGCCTCCGATGTGACGGGAATCGCGGCAGCCGCCTGCTCCAGCTGCCATGGCCACGCTGGGGACTGGGGCTCGGGGTACGCTCAGCCCCAGGGTGGTGTGTCCCCCTCCCACTGGGACAGAAGGCTGAGCATGCTGGGGATACCTGCACCCACGGGGAGCATTGCTCAGCCTCAGCCCATCCCCGCATCCTCCAGCCCCCTCCTTGCTGGTGGGAGCTGGGGTTTGGGGGATGCCAGCAAGCTCCCCCTGCCCTGCATGCTCTGGTACTGGCTGCAGAGCCGTGCCCAGGGCGATGATGCTCATCCCCGTGTGCTCCTGCTTGACTGGAGCTGTGTCTGCTGCCACTCAGACAGAATATTTATCTCTTCTGCTGGAGCTGCCTTTTAGTAAAATATTTGTGCTGTGGCCTGGCGGTGCCAGGGAGAGCCGGGAGTGGGGCTGTGGCCATGGCCTCGCTCTGCCACAGCGTGGGTGGCTCAGGGAGGACCTGGTGCTGTCTGTGGGTCTGTCTGTCCCCATGCATGGTGATAGCAGTGTCACCGCATGCCCCACTGTAATGTGGGAGTGTGCAGGCCCCCGGCAAGCACTGGGGAGGGGGCTGCCAGGTTGTGACCCCCCCCGGCACCCTGTCCAGGCTTCCCAGCATTGCACCAGAGCTTGCTGAGCCCCAAGGGGCTGCGGGGATGAAGATGTAGCCGAAGTGTCACAGCTGCTGCCTCCGGAAAGGCTGGTGGGGTACTTAGCCTGGAGCCTTTGAAATCAAGAGCGCACTTATAGCATTGACCGGCATGAGGCCCAGTTAATTAGCGTTAATAGGTTTGTCATTATCGAACCTATGCTGGGGTGAGCGGCCAGCTGCGGGGGGGTGGCAGGGCTGGGGTCTGCTGAGCTGGCGGGGCGGCGGGCTGCTGAAACCGCATCACGACGCTCTCGCAGCACCTTCCAAATTGGCTCCGTTTGTCACGGCTGATGTAATTCGGCGGAGGGTAACTCGTGCTGGGGGGGCGGCAGCGTGGGGGGAGCTCGGACCGCGGCTCGGGGAGGGGGGCAGCCCCCCAGCCCACCTGCTGTCGTGCCAGGGAGGTGGCAGCGGTGCTCTCTGCACCACTGGCTTGGCAAGGGGGGGACTGAGCCGTGAGTGGACCCCTCCTCTCCTGCCGCTGGGGCTGGAGCAGACGGATCAGCTGGGCTCTCAGCTGGGCTTTTGATTCCTTGTTAATAAAGTCGGCTGTCAGGCTTCGCAGCTGCTAATCCCTCCGTCTCCTCATGCCGCAACGGAGGGAGCGGCTCCTGCTAATCAGCCGTGGCTTGGCGGTGGGGACGGGCAATGACAGAGAGGCTCAGGGGTGTTCTGATGCCCGCACAGGCTGCCCTGGCATGGCCTTGGCACCTCCCAACAGCCCCATGGCATCTGTGCAAGGCTGTGACGAGGGTGCACAGAGCCTCCTGTGGACCATCCCGCTGTGTGCCCAGCAGCGTACAACGATATTTCAGAGTGACAGAGGGTCTTGGATCATCTCTGAGCAGCAAAGAGTTAGACATGGTGCACACAGCCCAGCAGCTCTGGCGTGGCTTGAAATGCTTCACTGTGGCCCTGACATTGTGCTTTGGCATGGCTTGAAATGTCCTGTGATGGCCTCACTATGGCTGGCCACTGTGATAGCGAGGGCTGGTGTGCCCAGCAGGTCCCCAGTGCAGCACAGGCTGTCCCCTCCTGGGGCAGGCAGGTGGCAGGACAGGGACATCAGGTCCCCAGGCCACGCAGGTCTGCCATGAGGCACCGAGCGCCATGGCACTGAGCTGGCAGCATCACCAGGAGGTCCTGAAGGGCCATTCTGGGATGCTAACACAGGTCAGGATGTATCCTCAGCTGCACAGCACCAGAGCTCCACCGGCCAGCACTGTCTTCCCTTCTCCCCTTGTCCTTTAAGTGCAACCTGGAGGTGTTGGCAGTGCGGAGCAGCACCCTATGCAGGGGAATTTAACCACCATCATTAACCACACAGCAGCATCATTAGGGAGAATGAAGTTCTCACTTCATTGGAGATGTTTAAAACCTCATCCTGGGTGGTGATGCATGGGGGGAACCAGGCAGGGGGGAGTGTGGGGGGTCTATAGGGCTGTCACCTCCCAGGGCTGGGACGTGCCCACCACCGTGTGCCCTGTGCCACCTCCTCGTGTCCCCAGAGAGCCCAAGGAGCTGGCACTGGTGGCCTGGCTGCAGGAAAGAGAGGACAGGTACCATCTGGGCACGGGATGGCCATGAGGGCTTCGCCACCACCATGCGCCAGGCCCTTGGTTTGCCCTACTTTGATTTTTTTGGCAGCTACAGGGCCAGCAAAACTGGCATATCCCCGGGACATGCTCCTTGGGATGTGGGGTTGGCCCTGGCACCTCCAGTCAGGACAGAGGGGTTGGTCTCTTCATGGGAGGGGACCCAGCTGGGGATGGCTGCCCCTGGGCAGGAGACCCAGCCAGAGATGGCTGCTCCTGGGGACCATGGTGCCACGCACCTCTCCCCATCCTGACCCACTTGCTGATGCTCTGCAGGGCCCCGTGTGGGCGGTGATTGCCCAGCTGCAGCGGGGCTCTTCCAGCACCGTTTGCAGTAAAATTGCAAACTCATTATTTTAATTACGTGCAGCCTTCCTGTGCTAATGAAGTTGGGAGTCTGGTAATGGGGCTTGGTGATGGCTTCTGTGCTAATTAAGCTCATTGTTCTCAACCAGGACTGCACTCAGCCCCCCATGCCGTGGGACAGGCTGGGTTTGGGTGCTGTAGGACAGGCAGAGGGTATAGGGTTTGTGGGGTCATCGTGGGGCTTTGCCTTTCCCCTGAGGGGAAAGTGGGCGTGGGGTATTTGCAGGGCATAACCTTCTTGCTCATGCCCAGGCATTTCCCAGCAGGCAGGTGACACCACACCACGGTGTGACTGTGCTTTGAAGGGCCACATGCAGGTGAGGTAGGTCTGTGAAGCAAGGAGCAGCCTGCTCCACGTCCCCATCCCTGGTGGGACACACGGGCACCCACCCCAGCATCTCGGTGCCAACTCCATCCTCTGGAAGCCACATGGTGCCAAGATTGGCCACTTTCAGCTCAGTCCCTGCAGTCCCCTCCTTGCCCAGGGCTGCTGGAGCCAGGTGTGATGGATGTGCTGGGGCTAAGGACTCCTTTTTGCTGGGGAGAGCGGCTCTGCTGCACGGGATGAGGACCAGCATGGTATCATTCACACTCTGCCATGGTGTCAGGGGACCCCACACTCTTGCCAGCAGCAAATGCACTCATTTATTTGTCGAGGGGCTGGGATAAATCAAGGCTGCTCCAGCCTGGTGCTTGCACTTGGGTGGTGAGAAGCAGCCGCCCCATGCTTGGGGACATACTGGTCCCACGTGTGCTCGTCAGTCCTAAGGTTTTCAGTCCCCAAACCTGGCCCCAGGTCGCTGTCACCTCAATCCCACACTGGCCAGGGAAGAGCGGAGCTGGAAGGATCCAGAGGTCCCAGCAGTTGGGATCAGGGCTGGGACCTGGCCTGGCTGGGTGTGCATCCTGCCAGTGCTGAGCATGGCACTTTATAAATGGGATTTCAGGAGCCATCTGTTTAAAGGAGGAGATAATGAATTGGGGGGAGATGAGAAAAATGCTAAGGCCGGGCGGTTTTTCAGAATGAGCCGGGGTTTGCGGGACGTAAAAGATGAATAACCTCCCCACGTGTTCAATATTCATGAACTCCCAGCTGTAGTGAGCGGCTCAGCGCTGGGTGGGGACAGCCCCGTCACTGCGTCCTCCCCGCCGGCACACTGCTGGGACCCGTCTGCAGCTGTGAGGAGTTGTGGGGACATGAAACACCCACAAGGACACTTCCGTAGCTGCTCTTCGCCTGCATCCCGGTCCGGTCTGGTTGGTGAGCAGCTCCCTGGCCTGCACTGGAGGCAGGTGGCTGCTAATTGATGTTTCCTTCCTCTGTAGTTTGATGAAAGGCTCTGGCGACACCAAACTGATTAAAACATCAAGGGGAGGCCCCCGCGCTTGCCTTTGATTTTTCTCAGGAGATGATTGCTGCTCTGCTCGACCAGCCAGCCCAGCCGGCGTGGGTGACCATGCTGCGTGCCATCCTGGTGCTTCTGTGCTTCTCCTGCCGGCACCCTTCCAACCTCGCTGGCTGCAGTGGCAGCACCACTGGCCTCTCTCCTCACCATGCATCGTCCTGTGGCCTCTTTGCTTGCTGCTCGGCCGTGGCTCTGCTCCCTGCATCTGGAGCAGGACTGTTCCCGTGGCCAGCACAGGGCTCAGCCCCCTCTCCCTGCCCGTGGGCTGGTGGCCACATCCTGCCGGCTGCAGCCCTGCATGCCAGGCAGGAGCCACGGGCACCTCTGCCAGCCTCTGCCCTCCTCCCTCCACCGTTGCTATTTCACTTTCTTGCTCTTCACCCCCAGGGACTTTCTCTGGGGTTTGGGCCAATTTGCATACATTTTAATCTATAAAAAATTAAGCGGTGCTGGCTGCCGCTCTGAGTCAGACCTCCCCGTCCTGAATCTTAAGGAGCTGAATAATTTTCCACTTTTGCTGAGATGTGTGGAGTCTGATTCATGTTCATCTCATCACCTCTCATTAGAGGAGGGGGCTGAGGGCTTGGGGGGGGGTGGGAAAGAGCCTTCTCGAACCTTCGCTGGCAGCCCCCAGCCCCATAGCATGGCCCTGCAGGCGATGGAAGACCCGTCCTCTCTTCCAGGCCACGCTGGCAGCGAGGGGCTGTGGGATTTGGGTGCTGGCAGGATCTGGTCCATCTTCTGATGGTCTCCAACTGCACACCCAGCCCTTGGAACACTGGAGAGGAGGAGATGCCTGCACTGGATGCGGGAGTGGGGATGGCTTTGCCCCCTCTCTGGGGATCCTCCAGCAGAGCTGCTCCACTGTCCCCCTCCCTGGGTGCTGATGGATGGGCCGGAGCTGTTAATATTCAGCACGCTCCGCCATTTCTCCACCTTCTGCCATCTGCCCAGCTCTGCCCACCATTTCTATTCTTGCTGCCGACGTAACGCTCCCTGCCTGGCGCTCAGGGGGGAGTGCGCGGGACCCTGGCCCCCAGCCAGCACCGGGTGCCAGCGGGGGGTGACGCTGTGCCAGGGCGCTCGCTTCCCCCGGCCCGTTGCCCCAGTCCCGTGCCAGCGGCAGGGGGGGACCCCACTGGCACAGAGCTACAGCCACTGGTACGACCTGGGTGTAGATACAGAATTAGCATCTGGTTTAAGCAGCCCCTCCAGGCGCGGGGCTTTGTCATCGCGATACCAGCTTTCATCTCTAAACTACCACAGCAGCTCCCTGGGAAGGCAGCCAAGCTAATAATCCCCCAAAATGGTGCAATAAAATACCCACAAAGGTGGTGTCTTTAAATCACACCAGAGACCCAGCTTTGCCATCCCGTGCCGGGTCTGTGCTGCCCTGCTATCCGATGAGTACCGGATGGGCTCGAGGTGGAGTGCCAGGATGCCAGAGCAGGGATAGGGGACAGCACCAGTGTTTGCTCTGTGCTGTTCCTCACCAAGTGCTACCTCAGCACCAGCTGCTCTTGGAGCACACCCAGCTTGGCCAAACTGGCACCCGTGGGTGACACAGCTGGGTGTGGGCTGGGGTGCACTGGCTCGCATGGTGCCCAGGCACGGGGGGGACAGTGGCTCGGCCAGCCTGGCTGGCACAGCTGGGGATGCCAGGGTGGCTGTTCTGCCCGTCCTGGTGGCTCTGGGCCCCAGGGCCGGCTGGTGGGAGCAGCAGCAGCACCACGCTGAGCTGGGTCTCCCTCTGCTCTTCTCCCCGCTGGAGCATTAGGAAGCTGGCAGCGTATTGTTTGATGAGCGGATAATCCGCTGAATTGCAAACAGCTTTACCCAATTGAAGAGGCGGATTACCGCTCTCCAGCTTAATCATGTTGACATCTCGGAGAGTAGCCGGTGCTTGTCCTTTTTGGCACGTGGCGAGGGGCTCAGTGGCAGCGTGGCGTCCCCCGGTAATGGTGTGCTGTGGGGCTGGGGGGCAGGACGTGGGCAGTGGTGACAGCAGCTGGCCGTGACCCTCACTGTTGTCCCTCCCCGCAGGTTCACAGACGCGGAGGCAGTGGTGATGGGTGATGTGACCTATGGGGCATGCTGCGTGGACGACTACACGGCCCGGGCCCTGGGCGCTGACTTCTTGGTGCACTATGGACACAGCTGCCTGAGTAGGTGACACTCGGCCCTGCGGTGCTGCCGAGGCAGCTGCACGTGGCACTGTGGAGGCTGTGCCGCTGGCACCGTACCATGCCGTGCCAGACGGCTCCTCGTCCCACTTGACACCAGCTCAGAGACTTAGTGCCAAGGGCTAATCCCTCCCAAAAGGATTTTCTGTTCTCCAGCTTCAGTTGCTGGCTTTGGATGGTGCCAGGCTGGCTGGGCGGCTGCCCACAGGCAGGATTTTGGGGGCACCAGAGTGTTCTTGTCCTGCTCGGTGGCTTGTGCTGCCACAGCGCTCAAAGTGCAGCCCTGTGCCCAAGAGCAGAACAGCAAGGCCATGGCTTTGCAGGACCCTGCTCGCCCAGGAGCTGCTGATGGGGACAGGGCTGCTCTTGCCCCTTGCCCCGCAGCTGTAGGCTCTGGGGGGGAAGTCCAGAGTGATAGTGGAGAGAAGGAAGCGAAGGCCTGGGGGTCCCACTCACCCCAAAGCCAGGAAGGCGGCTTTGCCGGGTGCAGGCAGGCTGGGCGGGGAAGGGAGGAGGAGGCTGTGTGCTCCCCAGGCGGACGGTACTCTGGATCCAGTTGCCATGGAAACTGCGCTGCTGTCCCAGATGCTGCTAACTTTGAAGTCCACCCAGGATGGAATCAGCCCAAAAATAACAATAAGACGCTCTGGGTTTTAAGGTGGATCGGCAGAATTGCTGTAGCAAGCGGCAGGCACATGTATCCCTGCTGCCGCTGTCTCCTGGCACCTGGCAGCCCTCCTGGACATTTATGGGGCCGTATAAATGGATTTGAAGAATCGCGTTGGGCTCTGAATGAAATACTGACTCCGCAGTTGAGAACTCTGTCCCGAAAGCCATGTCGGTGTGAGCGTTCACAGTGATAAATATCTGTGCTAGGTGCTTTGTTACGGAAGGAGGGTTATGGGCACCACTGGAACAGGGAGTATTAAACCCCTGGTTTGTAGCCTGCTATTCATGAATGAACAGTGGGAAGGGAAGGAAGGAAGGGGCTGTACCCAGCAGTGCCTGCACCAGGCTGGGTGGGTCGCAGGACTCCCTGGGGTGCCACAGGATGCTCTGAGCGTGCTGGGCTCTTTTTAGGCTGCCCACCACCAGCGTGGTGCTCCTGCCACCAGTGTGGGTCACATCCCTTCAGCACACAGGTCCTTGTCTTCTCCCTCCTGGCCCCACGTGCCCTGCAGGAGGGAGTAATTCGCACTTAATTGTGATCAGGTGAAGAGCACCAAAATGGGAAGTGAATGCGGAGCTGTGGATCGATGTGAACTCTGTACTTTAATTATTCACTTAATCGTGGTGACACAGGCTTCTTAGCACCGGGGGTAATTAGATTTGTGTTCATTGATTCCCCAGGCTGCCATTATCCGGACAGAAAGGAGCGGGGGCTCTCTGCAGCTCCCATCGGGGCCTGGGGTGCCAGCACAGCCCACCATGGCCTGCCTGCACCAGGGTGGTTGGGGTGCAGGGAGCCCAACCATCATGTTTGATCCCCCAGCTGGAGGTGGCAGCAGTCTGGGGCTCGCCACGGCCCTGAGTGTACCCACACCCACACCCTCTCTCTTCCTCTCACCAGTTCCCATTGACGCCACGCAGGGTCTGAAGATGCTTTATGTGTTTGTGGACATAAAGATTGACGCGTCCCATTTCCTCGAGACCATTCGCTTCAACTTCGCAGCAGGCACCTCCCTGGCCCTCGTCAGCACCATCCAGTTCGTCTCCACAGTGCAGGTGAGGTGCGGAACCCCAGCAGTGCAGGGTGCGGGATGGGGATTGTGTCTCCCCCAGTCCTTTAGGCTCTGGCTCAGTCCATCTCTTCCCCAGCTCCCGGACTGGAGTGGCTGCCCTGGGGTGCTGGTGGTGCTGGTTTGGGTCACTGCAGTAATATGCTGCTGCCGTAATGTTGATCAAGTACTTTATAATAACTCTGATCAATGTTTCATGGCGGCACCCCTCCCTGGCTCCCCCGGGAGCTGCTCTGTAAATGTCAGGGCAGCGGTAGAGCACTTGGCATTTTGATGCAGTGCCGGCAGCAGCAGGGGAAGCTCCGGCGGGTCTGTCTGTCTGCCCCTGAACGGCCGGCTGGGCAGGACGGGAGGAGATGAATGAGCCTCTTGAGCCATGTCTATCTAAACACGGGGCTATCGAAGCGTTGAGCGTTTTCCCTTGTCTTTTAATTGATACATTGGCTGAGCCTCGCTGAGCATCTTGGCTGCGCGGGGCTGTTACGGTGCCGCCTCGGAGCAGACCAGCTCCTCTCTGGTGCTGCTGTGCTGGGCCACAACAGCACAACCATCGCCACTGGTGCGCCATGGAGCTGGGACTGCCAGAGCTGGGGTGTCCGCAAGGGTCCCCAGCAGTGCTGGGGATCAGCAGCCTCGGCCACACTCTGTGCCACTGTCTGTCCCCACTGACCCCACATCTCCCGCAGGCAGCATCACAGGAGCTGCGCTCCCAGTACAAGGTTTGTGTGCCCCAGTGCAAGCCACTGTCCCCAGGGGAGATCCTGGGCTGCACGTCGCCCCGGCTCGCCCAGGACACGGATGCCATTGTGTAAGTACCCACGGTCCTCCAGGACCCTCCTGCCTGTACTCCCTGCCTGGCCATGGGGTGGTTCTGGGAGGTGGCAGGAGGACGTCCACAGGCTGGGACAGGCCAGCTCCCTGCGCTGCTCGGAGTGGCGTGTGCTCGTAGCACAGAGGAAATAATTGAGTCGTATATCAGAATAGATAATAGATGGAAGGGCGGGTGGATAATTGGAAAAGACAAATGGCCAGAGCCCAACATCACAGCAACATTAATTTTATTTAAGGACAGCAAATTAGAGGGAGCACTTCGCTTCCTATCACCTAATTATTTTAGGTAATGGAAATGCTTAATGTACTGTGAATACAGTGTGCTGCAGAATAAATAAATACAAGAACCCCACCCTTGGGGGGAGCCGAGGAGCCCAGGTGCGGGTTTGGGCCCTGCTGAGCCCCTTCTTGCCTGCTCTGCCAGGAGCCAACAGCACTGGTGCCTTTCTGAGCATGGCTGTGCCCAGAGCTGGGCCGTGATTGCCAGAACGGGGTCAGTGGGGGCTCTGGCTTCACCCTGAGCCTCACTGGCATCTGGGGAGAGGTGCTGGTTTCCTTCTCTCCCCAAGGGCACTGGGAGCAGGTGGGGGTGGCTGTGCGGGCATGGCAAGAGTGGGTCCTTCAGGCTGCTGGAGGAGCTGCAGTGTGGTGCTGACCACCCGCCCGTGCAGGTGCACGCAGCCAGTGTACCTGCGTCCTCCCCGCATTATTATTTTCTGCTTTCTCCTGTCTCTGGGGCTAACTTTTGCAGACAAATTAGCTTTGATCTCCCAAAATGTCATTCTCCAATTAAGGGCAAAATCTAGTCAAGTTTTACGTCTGAATTCATTTTCCAAGCCCTCACTCCATTAGGGCAGCTGAATGAAAGGCTTTGAAATGTAATTGCTGACTTGAAATCCGATTAGAAATGGAAGCAGCAACGTCTAGAACCAGCCGTTGAGATGGAGCAGCTCCTGGCCACCCCACACTGGTGTGGCCATCCCTCCTCGCCCTGAGCACGGCCGCCTCTCCTGCCCCAGCGTGCCGAGGGGCTGCACGGAGATGGGGAGCCCTGGCTGTACCCGCTGCCCCTGGGTCCCAGTGCGGGAGCTTGGCTTCCTGGCACCTCTGTGCGCTGCGGCTTGGGAGACCTGTGGGCATACAGATGGGTGCTGCTGTTTCCTGCGTGCTGTAGCTCTCCCTCCCCTCTTGGCAGGTATTTGGGCGATGGGCGCTTCCATCTGGAGTCCATCATGATTGCCAACCCGGGAATACCTGCCTACAGGTACGGATAACCCACGGGTACCTGCTTCAGTCCCCAGCAGCCCCGTGGCGGGGAGCATCCCAGCTCCCCAGCACACCGGGGACCAGCTATCCCCACCGTGCACCCCAAGGGCACCCAGGGCTGGGCGGCAGGCAGCTGCCTGCAGCGGGCACAGGAAGGCGAGGGGCCGCAGGGTGAGTGAAGAGATGCAGTGGGGAGATGAACGTCAGCCATTTACTCCAGCTGAATATAAACATTTTGACAAGTACCTGTGAAAGCTCGTGGAGGTGCAGCCATTAGAGCCCGGCTGCTGCAGGCAGAGGCCATAAAGCGTGATGATGAGGCCGCTGAAAGCAGATGAAATATCAGGAGTGAAAGGCTGGGCCCATTTGGCGAAATCTGAATTTCTTAGTAGGTCGTTTGTTACTAACGGGAGGCGCACGTCAGGTTTATGGCGCTGGTGAAGCTGCCGAAACCCGAGTGGGATTTGATTAAAATTCTCCTCGTCAAACAAAGCAACAAATCAAAGATTTCTTCATAATTGATGAGCTGGGACGGTGGGGGGGGAGCTGAGTGTGAAACAGAGAGTGGAGCCCAGGCTGTGCCAAGTGTTGGGGGACACTGCGGTGGGACACTCGCCTTGTCCCTGCCCTTGTCCCCTCTCTGCACCCTAATGAGCTGACTGGGCCCTGCCTTGGCCAGGAGGAGAGGTGCTGTGGGAGGCAATTAGTGCTAATGAGGGAAGGGCATTATTTGGGGCCAGCATGGAGTGGGGCAGGTGATGGGGTGTGTCTGAGCCCAGCTCTGCTTTGCAGGTATGACCCCTACAGCAAGGTCTTCTCCCAGGAGCACTACAGCCATGAGCGCATGCACCGTGCTCGGCAGGACGCCATCCGCACTGCTGCCAGTGCCCGCTGCTGGGGGCTCATTTTGGGCACATTGGGGCGTCAGGGCTCCCCTGGCATCCTGCAGGTACCGTCCTCTCCCCACAGCCCCTGCCTGGGCACCGGGCGCTGCTCCTGGGTGGGCTGAGGGAAGGACTGGTGAGTGATGGCACCACTGGCACAGTGGCCTTGCTGTGGGGGTGAGGGTGGACCTGGCACTGCTGGCAGCCCATCGGTTGCCACTAGCCAGGGACTGCGTGCCCCTGAGCGGAGCGGGCAGAGCAATTAGCAGCGGATGAGGGAGGCCGGACAAGGGCTCATTAAAGCTGCCCCTTGCTGAGGAGAGCTGGCCAGCCTTGGAGACCCCTCCAGCTCAGGCAGCTCGGCAATTAATTCCCTGGGTTTGTTTTAATTGGATGAACTTCCGATCAGGTTCACAGTCCCTGCTCAGCTGCTGTGCTGGTGCTTTCTGCATCCCAGCCAGGCAAGGGCAGCGGGACCAGTGTCCTGTCCCGTGGTAATGGGGTGCCCTGAGCACAGCAGCTCCACTCACACCTGGAAATTCTGGGGGAGCTGCCGGTGGGATCTGGGGGAATGCAGGGACCAGTGAGCAGAGCAGGGTGGTGGGGTCCCAGCAGCAGGCAGGACACAGGCATGGCCAGGGCTGGCTGGGCAGGGGGTAATTAGTGCTGGCTCTGGAGGACAAGGACATCCCTGGTCCCCCCTGGGTCCCTCTCCTCCTCCTGTAGCCTCTGGCCGCAGCCAGCCCGTGGCAGGCAGGCGTCCCAGCGAAGGCAGCTGCTAACGAGAACAGATTGTTGTCATTGAGCAGTAATTACTTCATTAGGCTGAGGCACGCGCTGGGGAGAGCCGGGCATGAGCCAGAGCTGTGGCCACAGTCCCTGTCACCATGTCTGGCCTGTGCCTGCCGAGGGGATGTGGCTGTGGGGCAGAGCCGGGACCCACTGAGGGTCTGGTGACCGGGAAGGGGCTGTGGGCAGGGCTTGGGGGTCTTGCTGGGGGCATCTGTCTGGGCTCCCTTAACCTCCTCGGGTGCCTTTTCCACTCTGCAGCACCTGGAGTCACGTCTCCGTGCCCTGGGCCGGCCCTTCGTGCGGGTGCTGCTGTCCGAGATCTTCCCCAGCAAGCTGCGGCTCTTCCCTGACGTGGATGCGTGAGTGCTGCTGGCCCCTGCTCCAGCCCTCCACTTTGCGGTCCCCAGGATCACTCACCCTCTGATTCCTGTGGGAAGCCATCCCTGCCACATCTGTGCTGCTGTCCTTTGGGATGTCCAGCCATGGTGCTGTGCCCACAGGGCAGGGAATGGACATGGCTGTCCATGGCAGGGTGGCTCTGGCACAGCAGGGACCTTGCTCTCTGCCTGCCCTGTTTCCTTTGGGGGGGTGGGCCGCTGCTGCAGGGTTTCACTGTGGCTTGTTCTTCCCAAAATGCTCATCCCCATCTGTTGCTACGTGTTTCCCCTCCAGGTGGGTGCAGGTAGCCTGTCCCCGGCTCTCCATTGACTGGGGAGAAGCCTTCAGCAAGCCGCTGCTGACACCCTACGAGGTGAGCACCTCTCTTCTGCCCTGGGGGGCCAGTCCTGGCTTGGGATGATGCACCAGAGCCTCCTGCAGAGCTGCAGTGTGGGGACATCCCTGCAGCTGGTCAATGTCCCCTTCTCTCCCAGTCTGCTCCATACACAGTCTGGGTGTGCTGCTGGGAGTTCCAATTTCTGGTGAAATCACTGGGATTCCCCTTGCCTTGAGCTTTGCTTGGCCACTGTCCTGCTCAGCTCACCACACCACCACACTGGGACCTCTTCCAGCACCTCTGGCTCCCCGGGGACTCAGCTCCTTGTCCCCTCCGCAGGCAGCAGTGGCTCTCCAGGATGTCAAGTGGCAGCAGCCTTACCCCATGGACTTCTACGCCAGCCAGTCCCTGGGCCCGTGGACAGTGAACCATGCCGGGACACGGCCCCTGCGCCACGGCCAGACAGCTCAGGTGAGCAGCGTGGCCATCTGGGGTTGGTGGGACCGGGCGGTGGGAGCGTTGGTGCGGGTGGAACACCCGATGCCGTGCGGTGCCCGGTGCCGCGTGCCAAAAGCGCCACCCTGTGGCTTCGTTCCCGGTGAGCAGTAACGGGGCTGGTGCCAGCCTGGTGGGGGGTGACACAAGAGTCCCCCCCCCCGCCACACCCCTTGCCAGGACAAGTGCCCACCTTGTCCCATGGCCCACTGGGGTGGGGGATCCCCCCTGAGCCGTGCCTCGTGGGGTCCTGTGGGCTGAGCACGGGCAGGCTCATCACAGCTCGGGGGGGCTGGGGCCCCATCCCGACCCCCCTCTCTCCACTGCAGGGGAAGCCGCCCGCACCCCCCGCCCCAGGTGAGAGCGAGGAGGGGCCAAGCACCATGGACCGAGCAACCCCCTGAGCGCAGGCTGTACCTCGTTCTGCTGTCGCCACGCTCCAGGACCCGGCGTGGGCACAGGCTGGGGGGTACCGCTGGTCGTTCCCCCCTCGCCGAGGGTAAGCACCGCCAGGGCTTCCCGGTACCAGCACCGGCATGGACGGGGACGCACCCCATACCTCGACGACACCGCTGCCCGCAAGGACCATCCCGGCTGCCTGCGGGGAGTGGCTCCCTGCAAGGCCAGGCCGTGCCGCAGGCTCAGCCCGCGGCAGACCCCGGTCGTACCGGAGGTCCCCGTCCCGCCGGGGCCGCCCCGTCCCGCCCCCAGCGTT
>VZZY01017130.1:93447-123992 GCA_013400335.1 Eurystomus gularis | reverse complement strand
AAGCCACTTCCTCGAGTGGGGCCTCCCCGATCCCATCCTTCCTTTTTTCCACCCCTTTGCCATCTCCCATCCCGCATTGTTTATCCATTATTTCTCCCAAACGGGGCTTATTTCTTCTTTATCTTTTTAAATTGTTATTATTATTACCTTTTTTTTTTGGTTCGGTTCCTTTTTTTCCCCCCTTTTTCCCCCTTTTTTGGCACATGCGCCGGCGAGCACGAGGTGCCGGTGGAGCGGGGTAAAAAAACGGCGTTTACTACCCCAAAAAGCCCCGCGTGTGTTGGTTGGTTTGATCGTGGAGTGGCTTGGCTTGAAAATAAACCTTTAAAGGTCAGATTTTCTCTGTATTTTCCACAATTCTCACGCGCGGAGGAGCGTGATTGCTCCCAAAACACCCAATCCCTGGGAATTGGCTCTGGAGAGGCACCGGAGTGGAGGCAAACCTGGTTGTAGGGATGTGGATGTGCCTGGTTGTGGGGTACCAGCATCCCTGGTTGTGGAGTACCAGCATCCCTGGTTGTGGGGTACCAGCATCCTGGAGTGGAGCCAAACCCCGTTGTAGGGATGTTGAGCATCCCTGGTTGTGGGCTACCAGCCTCCCTGGAGCAGACTCAAACCTGGTTGTAGGGATGTGGACGTGCCTGGTTGTAGGGTACCAACATCCCTGGTTGTGGGCTACCAGCAACCCTCAGAGTGGAGCCAAACCTGGTTGTAGGAATGCTGAGCATCCCTGGTTGTGGGGTACCAGCCTCCCTGGAGCAGAGTCAAACCTGGTTGTAGGGATGTGGACATCCCTGGTTGTGGGCTACCAACATCCTGGAGTGGAGCCAAACCCCGTTGTAGGGATGTTGAGCCTCCCTGGTTGTGGGGTACCAGCTCCCGGGCATCCCCACGGCACCGACCAACCCCAGCTCTGCCTGAGTCAGTGCCGAACCGGCGGGTTTCGGCAGCTGAATACGGAGCCGGCAGCTGCCCATCACCACGTTCGTTGCCTTTGCCCTTCCTGTGAGTCAGCGGCGGGGAGCAGGGAGGATGAGGATGGGGAGAGGAGGAAGGAGCCGGCCCAAGTGCCGCCAGGCGGGCGGGAGATGAGGAGCGGGGTTGTATAACCGAGTTCCTTGCTCGCCAGTCCGGCTGCCCGCGCCGCTCCCGCTCGGTATAAATAGCAACGAGATAATTGGGTTTGAAGAGGGAGATGTTTGTGCTTTTGTGGTTGGCAATTGGAGTCCTTCAGAGAGCTGAGGAGGGGGTGTCGAGGGGCCCGGGAATGCTCCGTCCTGCTCCGGGGGGGCCCTGGCCAGGGCAGGGCGGTGGCAGAGCGTGGTGCGAGGCTGGGGAAAAGCAGGTGTGATGTGCCATGGGCTTGCAGGAGGGGCACAGCACGGGCATGGCGTGGCAGGGCTGCTGGGCAGCATCTCAGCACCCCTGGAGCTACTGGTGGTGATGTGGAAGGCAGGTTCCTCCATCCCTTGGGTGGGTTCCTCCATCCCATGGTTAGGTTCCTCCATCCCTTGGATGGGTTCTTCCATCCCATGGATAGGTTCCTCCATCCATGAGCAGGTTCCTCCATTTCTTGGGTAGGTTCCTCCATCCCTTGGTTAGGTTCCTCTATCCTTCGGGTGGGTTCGTCCATCCTACGGGTAGGTTGCTCCATCCCAACGCTTAGAGCTTCCTGAAGCCTGTTCCTGCACTCTCCCTGAGCAAGGCTCATCCTCCAGCCTGGCTTTCTTGCAGCATGGTGGGATCTGGCCCCATCTCACCCTGGTCCCTGGGCGAGGGGGTTCCTGGGGCCCTAGGGTTTTGCATCAGGCTGTTGCAATGCAGCCACCTTCAGCTTAAGTTAAAGATGCTGTAGGACACGAAGGGCCCAGCTCAGGGCTGGCCCACGCAGGTCAGGCCTAACAAAGACCATGTTCAAAGATGGAGAGAAGCAGGTTTGGCCTCCACATACCCACAGATGCTGCTCACAGGGGTGGGAGCTGGGAGAGGGACCTTCTCCTGTGGGGCCAGGCATCCCTTTGTGGTGGGCTTGGTGTGTCCTGAGCTTTTACATGGATCTAGTGATGATACTTGGGTGTGGGATTCGGCTCCCATCCTTAAATCCCAAGGAAAACCCACCGAGCAGGGTCCATCCTTGGAAGGAGAAGAGGACCTCAGCCTGTGCGGGGTCTGCTGTTTGTCCCCCTTTTAAGTCCATCTCCTGAAGGCTGCAATGACAGAGGAGGGCTGTGCACTTCAAAACCATCTAGAAGGGAAAAAAGTCCCAAAATCCAGGATTTTTGGCCTATGCAAGAGCTCAGAAACCAGGAAGGGAGTTGGGAAGCGGAGGAGATTCCCAGAGGAGCATGTGCCGGGAGGAAGGCTCAGTCTCTGCTGGGGTTTGGAGCCAGTGTGGACAATCCCTGTCCCAGCTGGGAGCGCGGTCGGAATGTCGGGTGAGGTGCTGGGAGAGTCGCTCCCATCGCTCGGACATTTTAAACAAAAGCAGGAAAAAAGGCAGCGGGGAGCGTGCGGTGAGGAACAATGTCGGCTGGCGAGGGCTCCTCACCGCCAAGTTCCTCGTCCCTTTTCTCTTTCGAGAAGAATAGAAATCGCTGCGGAAGAGAAATTTATTTTTAAACTTCTGAAGGAGCTTTGAGCGAGAAAGGCGAGTCCGTGCTGAAATCGCAGGGTGGAAAAGGTCCCTCTGATGGTCGCTTACATCACCGGCCTTGCTGGGACAGCAGCCACGGCTCGAGCTGGGGACAGGTCACCTCTGAAACCCACCCGTCCCTGTCCTGCTGCTCCTGCAGCCCGTTTGGGAACCAGCCCCTTGTCCTTCGGTCCCTGGTTTCCAGCCCCTTGTCCCTGGGTTCCTGGTTTCCAGCTCCTCTTCAGGAACCAGCCCCTTGTCCCTGGTTTCCAGCAGCGCTGTAGTCATCAAGATGTGTTTCAGGCTGATGTTCTCCATGAGTCCCGTTGATGGACAGGAGAAGGAGGGGGCTGGTGCAGCCATGCCTGGTGCCCTCCATGTTCAGCGGGGGTTTGCTGAGGACCCCAGGATGCAGCGTGTGCCCCCCATCACTGGAACAACCCTGGTGCTTCAGGGACGAGCAGGAAGGCTCTTCTCCCCATCCCTGGCTGCATCCCCAGCCTCCATCTCAGCCCTGCTGAGTGTGGGGAGCATCCTCCCTGAAGCCAAGTTCTGGTCTCACCGTGCTGGGGGGGGCTCGGTCGGTGACAGCAGGACCTTGCCATGAGGTGTCACCTCCTCCCTTTCTCAGCACCCATCGCAGCGTGGTGGGTGCTGCTCTGCCCCACTCCCCGTGCTCCAGCACCAGCCGGGACCCCTCCTGCCATGGTGCCCGGTCATCTCCCACCCCTGGCTGGGCATCCAGCCCTTCAGCGGCTGCCCGGCTTCCCCCGAGGGCTGCCCGGGCTCCCTGCCCTCCCTGGCAAGGCTGGTGCCGGGAGAGGAGCCGAAATGGCCGGGGGGGGACAAGGGGCAGCTGGCGGGGGGAAGGCTGAGAGGGCAGATTGCAGGGCCCGAGCAGCCAGCGGGATGTTATTCTTAGCCGCCCGCAGCTCCCGAGTGTTGAGTTTCACCCACTTGTTTACTCCGAGGCCGAGGGGACGGCGAGGGGCAGCTCTTCCCTGGGGAGCTGAGCACCGGAGGGGGGTCGCAGCCAGACCTCCCGCCACGGGGAGCCGTGGGAGGGGGACAAATCCTGCACTGGCAGCCCTGGTGCGGCCAGCAGCACCCCAGTCCCGAGCCCCAGCCGGCTCCATCAGCTGGAAGCAGGGTACTGGTTGGGTACCCCCTCCATCCCTGGGTAACCTCTATCACCCCCTCCGTCCCTGGGTACCCCCTCCATCCTTGGGTTACCTCCTCCATTCCTGGTAACCTCCATCACCCCCTCCATCCCTGGTAACCCCCTCCATCACAGAATCACAGAATCGTTATGGTTAGAAAGGACCTCCAGGGTCATCAAGTCCAACCTGGGTACCCCCTCCACCATCCCCTCTTATCCCGCGGTGCCGGGAGCTCTCCGGTGCTCGTGGCCGTGCACTTACCGGGTGAGCCCCCGCGAGCCCCCAGCCTCCGAGAAGAGCCCTGGTCCCAGGGAGCTGAGGCGCTGGGGGGGCCAGTGTTTATTGCCTGTGCAAGGGGCGGTGAGGGGAGGTGTCGCTTCACCCCCCGACCCCCCCGCTTTTTCTTTAATCAAGCCAGTGCTATTAATATCAGGTAATGAACGTAATCTCTGGGTTAAGCTATCCTCTTATGCGCGCTGACCGCTCCGCAGCTCCCAGCGAAAGACACTCCCCCGGCACCGCTCTTTCCTCCTTCCTCCATCTTCCCATCCCCAGCCCCCCAGATCTGCTGGGGGGGGTCCCACGCAGCCCCCCCAGGAGCTCACGGTCCCCGTACCAGGGGTGACGCTGCCGTGGATGGCTCCTTGCCCTGGGAATCGCCTGGAGAACCCCACCGGCACGGCCGCCCTCTCGCCACGGTAGTGCCAGGAGGTTGGGGGACAGGAGCCGGGGGTGACGCCTTCTGCCCAGTGTCACCTCCAGCTTCGTGGCCGGGGGGGGAGATGAGCAGCCCCCCGGCCTTCTCCAGTGTCCGCATTTCAGGCTGCTGGGCCCTCGGGCCGGACGGCGGGTGAGTTCCTCCTTTGGGCTTCGGTTTTGGGTGGGTTTTGCCTTTTTTCACCTGTTTGGTTTCAGTCCCTGCTTGCTGGATCGAACCCTTGGTGGCCCCGATCCTGGTTCCCCAGCCCCAGTCACCAGCTCCTGACCGCAGGCAGCAGCTGGGGGAAAGATCAGCTTCCCACGGGACACGGGATGAAGCCAGGGACACGGGATGAAGCCGGTCCGGCACCTCAGCAGGCTGCGGGGAGCATGGTGGGGACATTTGGGAGCTCGGTTGTGGTGTTTACGGGGTGCCGAGGACGAGCTCGCCTGTTTGCAACGTCCAGGTTTGGGGCTTGGCCAAGGTTCCTCGCTGGCTGGTGGGACCTGCTGCCTTTCCCCTCCCAGCCCAGCTCAGATCCGGGATGATCTCGGAGGGCAGCGGGATCTGAGAGCCCTCAGACGGAGGGCACGGGGGTGGGCGCAGCGGTGGGGAGGGGGCGAGGTGCCCCTCTCAGCCCGGTAAATCCCTATTTGGGGAAAACAGGAGCAAAACGCTTCCTTCGTCTGTGCCAGCACGTCAGCGGGGCTGGCGCGGGAGCAGAGCCCATCGCTGGGCATCCCCCGGAGCCAGGCTCTCTCCTGGCAAAGGGGCACGGGCAGACCCGCTGCACCGGCTACAGGGAAGGCAAAGCGTCCCCGAAAGCTGGGGACAATCTGCGGAGAGCTGGTGGCAGCCCAGAGCTCCAGAAAGGCTTCGCAGGGGAGCCCAGGGCGATGCTTCCCTTCGTGTTTGCCTTGTTGTGGCACCGTGCCGCCGACACCCAGGGGGTTCTCCGCTCGGGAAGGCTGCGGAGGGTCTGCGTCGGACAAGGACCGTGGGTTGGTCACAGCAAGGGCATTAACTTCGGCTGTAAGTGGAGAGTCCCCTTCCTCTGGGGGCTTTGCCTTGCGGGCAGGGGCGTTGCACGGGCTTTGTGGCTGCGGCAGCGGGGGGGTTAAACTAGGAAGAAGTGGCAAAAGGAGATAACTGTGGAGATCGGGGGTCAGCCGTCCCTTTGGAGGGGAGGAGAGTCCCCTCTGGCAAAGGCACCGCGGAAAACATCTACAGAGGGCGAAGTGTAATGTTAGGAGAAATTATGTGACCTTTGGAGAACTCCCGGGCAGTCCCAGAGCCCTCGCCAGGGCTGTGCTGATCTGGGAGGAATCACGGGAACCGGGGATGTAAGAGGTGTAGAACATCTGCCTCGTGTGGAGGTACACGTGGTACAGATCCAACACCTGCGGAAACAGAGTGTAGGTGAAATCCGCAAGGATTTGGATGGGAAGAGGGAAAGCAAGCCAGGGAGGCCAAGAGGAAATAGAGGCTGGAAAAGAGGAATAAGAGATAGGACAAGAGGAAATGGCCTCAAGTTGCCCCAGGGAAGGTTGAGGTTGGAGCTGAGGAACAATTTCTTGGTGGGAAGGGCTGTGAAGGGCTGTGCCAGGCTGGGCAGGGCAGTGGTGGAGTCCCCATCCCTGGAGGGCTTTCCAAGCCGTGGAGATGTGGTGCTGAGGGCCAGGGGTTAGTGGTGCCCTGGCAGTGCTGGGGGAATGAACTCCATGATCTGAAAGTTCTCTTCTGACCAAAACAATTCTATGACTCTGTGATTCTAAATGTCTCCTCGTTATCTCCCCTTCCACCATGGCCCCAGGGAGGGAGAGGAACCAGCCACCCCCCAGAGCCCTTTTTGAGCCTGGCAGCAGGAGAGCAGCGACTGGGAGGTGATAAGTGGCCTCTGGCCAGGAGATAAGCTGCAGCCACTGATGGGGAGGATTATTTATACCAGCTCCCGCTCCTCCCTGGGAGAAGGTGCAAAGGGCTCTCCCTGCTCATGCCGGCTCCTCTGCCCAGCCGTGACCAGGCTGGAAACGAAACCTCTGCAAGGTCAGAGAGCCCGTGCACGGACTGCTCCAAACCTGGCACCCTTGGGTCCACCCTTGGTGGCCTCTCTGGTATTTTTTGCTCTTGAAAGGGCTTAAACCGCAGGGCTTTACAGATTTTGGGTTGATTTCTAAGCTGTTTTGGTATGAAGATTAATTCCCTTCCCTCCCCCAGCCCTTTTTAGAACAATTTTAGATGAAGATCAAAATTTGAGACCAGCCATCTGTGCATAAAGTGAGCCGGCAACCCCCCCGAGCACAGCTGGATGCCCCAGCACGGCATCCCGGCATCCCGGCATCCCGCTCCGGCACATCCCTGCGGAGCGGGCACAGAGGCAAAAGCAGCTCCTGCCCCCGTGCCAGGATGAAGCTGGAGAAGGGTCTAGAGCACAAGAGTGGTGAGGAGCAGCTGAGGGACCTGGGAGTGTTGAGCCTGGAGCAAAGGAGGCTCAGGGGAGACCTTCTGGCTCTCCACAACTCCCTGACAGGAGGTTGGAGCCACGTGGGGTCGGGCTCTTCTCCCAAGGAACAAGTGACAGGAGGAAACAGCCTCAAGTTGTGCCAGGGGAGGTTGAGGTTGGAGATGAGGAACAATTTCTTGGTGGGAAGGGCAGTGAAGGGCTGTGCCAGGCTGGGCAGGGCAGTGGTGGAGTCCCCATCCCTGGAGGGGTTTCCAAGCCGTGGAGATGTGGTGCTGAGGGCCAGGGGTTCGTGGTGCCCTGGCAGTGCTGGGGGAATGGTTGGACTCCATGAGCTTAAAGGTCTCTTCCAAACAAAACAATTCTACGATTCTAGCACATCTCACACCGATGCCAACCCTACAAGTGTGCACCCACCAAGTTCCCTCACAAGACCCTCAGGCCACCAACACCCCATCCCTTGCACGCGCCCATCATCACACAGGGCCAGCCCTGAGCACCACCAGCCTCTGGCTCACCCAGGAGCCCTGAACACCCGAACCAACCATCGCTTTTAAAACACAACATCAGGAGGCGAGACCCATCAAGAAAACCTTCTGGGGTTTCCTTCTATGCAAAGATGGCTCCTTCCAGCAGAGAGGCAGGAGAAGCAAACCCAGATGGGGTATTTTGGTCTCCTCTCCCACCAGTGCCGCTGCAGCAGCAATTATCCACCGCACGACATATCACCCAGAGCGGGGCTGACATCAGCCGGTGCGGAAACCAAGTCATTTTTTGGCTTGATAAAAGCAAGAGATGACAAACCCACGGTTGTTTACCAGAAAATAAAATGGTTCCTTTCATCTGTGTCCCAGCCGGTCTCCTGGGACTGCGGTTAGACAAGAGCCGTGTCACTGGCGCTGCTGCTGAGGATGCTCGGCTGGTTTTCCTGCAGGGATACACGCCGGTCTCCGGGTGAGCATTTTGGGATGCTCTGCTCTTTGGTCCAAGGCAGCGCCGAGCTCTCCTGTGCCAACCTCTGCCCGCAGGCACCGTGGTCAAGACCACGATCCACACGCTGTGATGCCAACCAAGGCCACGATTCCCAAAGCGACTCCAAGTTGGGCAAAACTCTGGTTTTTTGGAGCCGAAGCAGAGCCCAAGCGAGAGGCTGAGCTCTGCAAGGTCTGCTCTGGTGCCTTTGGTCATTATCAACATAACCCAGCTCCTGGCTGAGGTTTGGATCCCAACGGCTCCGGCTGTGCCTGGAATTACAGGCTGTGACATCCTGCTTGCCTGCGTGTCTCCCCGTGGCACCTGCAGCAATCCGAGGGTGCTGGCACCCAGCAGCTCCGTGCCAGGGCATCGCTGTGGGATGTAGGGACACGTGTGGGCATGGGATGGCCCTTGGCGAGAAGTGGAGCTGTTCTCTCTGCACACCCGGGGCTGCTCTTGGATGCAGCACGTTAATCCCGTTCCAAGAGTTCATCGAATCACAGAGTGGGGGTTGGAAGAGACCTTTAAGCTCATGGAGTCCAACCGTTCCCCCAGCACTGCCAGGGCACCACTAACCCCTGGCCCTCAGCACCACATCTCCACGGCTTGGAAACCCCTCCAGGGATGGGGACTCCACCACTGCCCTGCCCAGCCTGGCACAGCCCTTCACAGCCCTTCCCACCAAGGAATTGTTCCTCAGCTCCAACCTCAACCTCCCCTGGCACAACTTGAGGCCATTTCCTCTTGTTCTTCTGCTTGTTCCTTGGGAGAAGAGCCCGACCCCACCTGGCTCCAAGCTCCTGTCAGGGAGTTGTGCAGAGCCAGAAGGTCTCCCCTGAGCCTCCTTTGCTCCAGGCTCAACACCCCCAGGTCCCTCAGCTGCTCCTCACCACACTCCTGTTCTAGACCCTTCTCCAGCTTTGTTGCCCTTCTCTGGCCACACTCCAGCCCCTCAAGGTCCTTCTTGGAGTGAGGGGCCCAAACCTGGCCCCAGGATTTGAGGTGTGGTGTCTTCAGTGCTGATATCAGGGGGACAATCACTTCGCTACAGTTGAGCAGCTCCGGGGCTGTGGCCATGCTCAGCTTGCATGGCAAAGCAGATACAAATGGTTTGGTAGCCGGCTCTGGCCAGCTCGCAGGCTTCTTCCCAGGGGTCTCATGCATAACGGGTGGGACAACTGGAGGTTTGGGTGGGAGTGGAGAGAGGAAGGGGATTGTGCATGGGGGGATGAGGACAGTCGAGCTCTAGCCCGTGTGTTTGGCTTCCATCCCGCAGAAAGGTCCCTTGGCACATCAGGACGGGTTATTGCCCTGCGTGGTGACACCCCTCTGTGCTTTCAAGAGCTGCCTGGAGTGTCTGTTTAACGCAGATGTTCCCCAAGCAGTAGAGTTGTAGGAAGTGATGTGTGTGCTGCACCTTTCCCAGGTTAAAACTGGTCTTGCATGAGGATATCTCAACGTTGGCCGTGGCCTGGGGTGCTGGTAGTGCTCCGTTGCTTCTCCCCCTCTTCCATTGCGTTCCTCACCCATGGAGCATGGGATCCCTCGGAGACCCTGCTCCCACACACCGGGAACGTGGCCCCTTCCCCACCACCAGTAACCCAGCTCCTTCCTCTGCCCATCCCAGCAACAGCAGTGCTGAATCCTTAGACCGGCTGTACCCTGCCGTGGGCTCCACCAAGCCACCCCGAAAGCGGACCACAAGCCAGTGCAAGTCGGAGCCACCCCTGCTGCGGACCAGCAAGAGGACCATCTACACAGCTGGCCGGCCACCGTGGTACAATGAGCATGGGACGCAGTCCAAGGAGGCCTTCGTGATAGGTATGTGAAGCCAGCGTGTGTCTGGGCTCTGTCCCACATCTACACTTTGTGGGCAGCATCGGTGCTTCTTGCCCTGTGAGATCTCTCCAGGAGATCTTGGGTGGATTCCTGCTCCACAACCTCCTTGAAAACTTGAGGTTGGCTCAGACTCTGTGCTGTGAGCTCCTCAGCCCAAACATGAGTCATAGAATCATTTAGGTTGGAAAAGACCTTTAAGTTCATTGAGTCTGACCATGGAGCAGGGAGTGTCCCCATGGCTAGTCCGGCATGACCACTGACACACTGCTGTCTGGGTGAGCCGTAGGATTGGGCAGGAGCTGAGAGCTCGCAGATGTGGGTGATGGATTACAGCAGGCACTGGGCAGACCACAGTCTTTGCTTGTTGTTCCCTCAACTCTCGTTGCCTGGGTTGTCACGAGTTCCCAGGGATTTAGTCTAGGCTGGTTCTCCTGCCAGCTCTCCCCTTGTTACACAACCGTTGGATGAAGGGTTTCCCAGCTTTTGCTCTGCACACTGCTGGAAGCTGTGGTACATACTGCTTGACATTTTCAAGGCTAATCTCTCTCCTGTAGCACCTATCGCCCTCTTTGGAAGTTCCTCCACCTTAGTGCAAGAGAGCAGGACCTGGCCTCTAGCCTGTGGTTGGCACAGCAGACTGTGGGGTTGGTGGCTTCATCCCCTTTTCCCTGACAGGCCTGGGAGGAGGCAGCGCCTCTGGGAAGACCACGGTGGCCACCATGATCATTGAGGCTCTTGATGTCCCTTGGGTGGTGCTGCTGTCCATGGACTCCTTCTACAAGGTGAGGCTGCGCATCATCCTGGCCAGGCTCGTGGGCTGCTGTGGCCTTTGGCATAACACCCTGGTGGGGAAACGTGATGTGGGTTTAGTGACAGCTTCATGGTTTCCACTTCAGATGGTTCTTGGGGCAGGGGAAGAAGGTGTTGCTGGGCATGGCAGCGGGGAGGCTGCTGGTGGGGTTGGCCATGTGCAATCACCTTGTCTGTGTGGGCAGGTGTTGACCAAGCAGCAGCAGGAGCAGGCAGCCAGCAATGACTTCAACTTTGACCACCCTGATGCCTTTGACTTTGACCTCATCATCGCCACCCTGAAGAAGCTGAAGCAAGGCAAGAGTGTGAAGATCCCTATCTATGACTTCACCACCCACAGCCGGAAGAAGGAATGGGTACGGGACACTGAGGGGAGTGGGACAAGGTGGGGAGACTGGCAGGGCAGGAGAGGGGCATGCCAGCTGGACATCTCCCTCTGCTCTGTGGCTGATTTGGGGTGTGTTTTTTGGGTGAGCTGTGGCAGTCACTAACAACCCAGAGGGATTCCCTGGGATGGGGCAGCTCTGAACACACCTTCTGTGTCTCACCACATCCGTTTCAACTCCACAGAAAACCCTGTATGGCGCCAACGTGATCATCTTTGAAGGCATCATGGCATTTGCGGACAAGGAGCTCCTGAAGGTGAGGAAGAGTTTAGAATTGGAACTGGGTTCAGTTTTGGGTCCCTCACTCCAAGAAGAACCTTGAGGGGCTGGAGCGTGGCCAGAGAAGGGCAATGAAGCTGGGGAAGGGTCTAGAGCAGGAGTGTGGTGAGGAGCAGCTGAGGGACCTGGGGGTGTTGAGCCTGGAGAAAAGGAGGCTCAGGGGAGACCTCCTCACTCTCCACAACTCCCTGAAAGGAGGTTGGAGCCAGGTGGGGTTGGGCTCTTCCCCAAGGAACAAGTGACAGGACAAGAGGAAACGGCCTCAAGTTGCACCAGGGGAGGTTGAGGTTGGAGCTGAGGAAGAATTTCTTGGTGGGAAGGGCTGTCGCGGGCTGTGCCAGGCTGGGCAGGGCAGTGGTGGAGTCCCCATCCCTGGAGGGGTTTCAGAGCTGTGTAGATCACACCCAGTTCTCTCAGCCGTTCCTCACATGGCAGCTTCCCAGTCCTTGGATGATCTTTGTGGCCCTTCTCTGGACCATCTCCAGCCTGTCACTGTCTTTTTTGTACAACGAGGACCAAAACTGAACACACCGTTCCGGGTGTGGCCTGACCAGCGCTGAGCAGAGTGGGATAATGACTCCTCAGCTCTGCTGGTGATGCCCTTATTGATGCAACCCAGCATCCCGTTGGCTTTCTTTGCCACTGCAGCACACTGTCCACACTTATTGAGCTTGTTGTCCACCAGGACCCCCAGGTCCCTTTCTACAGAGCCAGGAGCTGAGTGGTGACTGGTCCCTGGCAGTGGTGGTGCATAAATGTGACTAGAACCAGCCCACCTCCATGCTGCAGAAGCCAAGTCTGCTGTGCTTCTACTGTTCCAAGCCTGGTGGACTCATCCAGCACTTCAGGCTTTCATGGGAGTCATCTGGATAGATGAAAAGTGCTGTAGGAAGGAGTGAGCCTTGCTCAGCTCTGCCAAGCTCAGGCTAGAAAGTTTCCTTCCCTGCCAAGCGAGCGTTTGGGTTTGCGCTTTCCTGGAGCAACGATGACCTCCAGTGGACAGCTGGGTGAATCCCCCAGGAGTTTCCTCTGAGCATCCCTGCTCTGGTCTCTCTGGAAGGTCAGGGCAGTGTCATGAGGTGACCTGCTGTGCTTGGCTCCCTTCCAGCATTAAGGAGCAACCGCTCCTGGGAGGAGACAAGTCTCCTCCTTGCTCTTGAATAACATCCAGCCAAAGTGTTGGAGCTGCTTAGAAGTGGAGACAGGGCTTGGAGCAGGATGGCATGAGTCATGGGCAGGTGGCAGCAAGGTCCTTGCTGCAGGAACAGTGCTGCCAGCCAGGTTCAAGTTCAAAGACTAAGGAGACAAAGCTTCCTCCAGGCTGGAGCAGAGCTGAGCCGAGCTCTGTTAAACCGGTGTTGTGCTGCAGCACAGGGCTCAGCCTCCTGGTTGTGGCTGGTGGAGAAGGTCAGTTTGACTTACACACTGAACCTGGTGGGATTTGTCCCCTCTCATTTCAGCTCCTTGATCTGAAGATCTTTGTGGATACGGACTCAGACATCCGCTTGGTGCGTCGCCTGCGCAGGGACATCAGCGAGCGTGGCCGGGACATTGAGGGTGTCATCAAGCAGTACAACAAGTTTGTCAAGCCCGCCTTCGACCAGTACATCCAGCCCACCATGCGGCTGGCCGACATCGTCGTGCCCCGAGGTACCCCTCTCCGGGCCAA
Organism: Eurystomus gularis; assembly: GCA_013400335.1. Lineage (NCBI taxonomy): Eukaryota > Metazoa > Chordata > Aves > Coraciiformes > Coraciidae > Eurystomus > Eurystomus gularis. The sequence goes on along the minus strand of VZZY01017130.1, from coordinate 111,081 downwards.
AGCAAAGGTCCCTCCAGTTGAGTGTCTCCAAACACTGGCCAGAAGCAGAATCATAGGGGAAAGTCCTCAGCACAGGTCCTCTGGCATCCTCAGCACAGCAGAGACATGGACCTGGTGGAGCGGGGCCAGAGCAATGATGGGAGGTGGAACCCCTCTGCTGGGAGGCCAGGCTGGGAGACGTGGGCTTGTTCAGCCTGGAGAAGAGAAGGCTCCAGGGAGACCTTCTGGTGGCCTTGAGGGACTTCAAGGGGCCTGTCAGGAAGATGGGGACAGACTTTTGAGCAGGGCCTGTTGGGACAGGACGAGGGGTGATGATTTGAAACTAAGAGGGAGATCTAGACAAGAGAGAAGGAAGGAATTGTTGATGCTGAGGGTGGTGAGAGCCTGGCGCAGGTTGCCCAGAGAGGTGGTTGCTGCCCCATCCCTGGAACCATTGCAGGTGAGGTTGGCCGGGGCTCTAGTTGCTCACTAGTTGCTCTAGTTGCAGATGTCCCTGCTCCCTGCAGGGGGTTTGGATGAGATGAGCTTGAAAGGTGCCTTCCAACCCAAACCATTCAATGATTCCATGAAGTCAGCACTTTTCCCTCACCCCAGCTCCTGCAGCTCAGTGATAAGAGCTAGAGGTGACTTGCAGATACTCAATAATAGGTGACTAAATAAGAATTTAACGGTAGCAGGAATGTCTCCTGCTGGATGATGATTTCCTGGAGAAGGGATGTTTGGGGTGCAGTGTATTTTTCAACGTAGTGGGGAGCTCGGGGAAGAAGCATGTCTCGGGCACTGCTGGCACCGTGGTCCTCACCAGGCTGTCTCTCTTCTGCCTTTGGGTCACTCCAGGGAGTGGAAACACGGTGGCTATCGACCTGATCGTTCAGCATGTCCACAGCCAGCTGGAAGAGGTAAGAGCCGCCTGGTCGCCTGGGTGTTGATGGTGGGGTTGGCCATGCCCGCGCAGCGGTGGCATTGCAGGGAGCAGTGCTCTGGGTGCCGAGGTGGCCATGGCCTGGCCTCCCTCCATGCTGCCAGCATGTGAGCCATGGCGTTGTCCCCATGAACCCCTCCCAGCCCTGCTCTCGCCATGTCAGCGAAGGGGACACCTCGTCCCTGCGCTCTGGTTAGTGCCAGGCTCCTCTGCAAGCTGTGGTGCAGCCGCAACTTCCTTCCCTGCCTGGGAGAGCAAGTCCTCTGGGGACAAGCCAACCATCCTTGGTGATCAGAGTGACGTGCCCTCCCTGCCTGCAGCCCTCCCAGGGCCAGCGTCACCCCAAACCCTGCAGTTCTTCAGCTCTCTGGCTCTGGCTTCTCCTCTTCACCCCCTGGCAGACATTGCTGCACAGACTTTCCAGTCGAGAGCCCACATTTTCCACTTCTAATGTTGGGTGCAGCCTTTGTCGTGTTTGGTGCCCAGCCTGAGCCCCGATCCAGGCACGTGCTCCATCACTTCCCCATCAAGTCATCTTCTGTGTGTCCTGGGCCAGTCGTGATCAGTGTTTTGAGCCTGGGAGCCTTTGATCAAACGATGCCGTTGTGTGTTCCTCCCACCCCACGTTGGTAGCGTTGACGTTGAAGTTGTGGAGATGCCCAGAGCGATGTCCTGGGAGGTGGAAGGAGTGTGAGATGGATGCTCGATTTCCACAGGCCTTTCTGACCTCTCAGAGGGCAGGAGCCACTCGGTCCCTGGGGGTGAGCTCCACGGGAGAGCATCCTGCCTCAGGAGGGACCGCTCTGATGCAAAGGCGTGATGGGACGTTCCTCCTCCCGAGCACCCCGCTCTCCGCAGGGCTGCGGTCGGGGCTGTGCTGCCCCGATCCACGGCGCTGAGCTCTGGCAGGTCGGGAAGCTGGTTTCTAAACCCTCGGTCACAGGAGCGAGGATCGGAGCCCTGGCATCGCTGCCAGCGCCGGGCTGAGCTGGGAAATGCCCGTTTCTCCCAGCCCCTGGCATCTGGCCGGGGAAGCTCAACGTGAGCGGTGCTGCTGCGAGCCAGGCGAGGGGTTGGCTTGGGGTTGGCAGGGGTTGGAGGGGGGAGGGCGGCTTTCCTTTACCTGGGGAGGGGAAGAAGGGGAAAAGGCTACATGTGAATGCAGGAAAATATTCCTATTTTTCCTTTTCTTTTATCTTGAAACGACCCTGGTGTTGACAATGCTTAATACCGGTTGCATTGTGTCTTTGTGTTGCTGCCGCAGCGTGAACTCAGTGTCAGGTAAGAGCCCCCCTAACTCTGTCCTGTCTGTGCAGCCCGAGGCATTGCCAACGCCAGGCGCCGCTTGGCGTAACCCTGCCCCGCCGCCTCGGCACGCTCCGAGCTGGCAAAAGCCCTCCTTGTCCTCGGCTTTGGGACCGGCAGGGCCAGGGCTGCTCCCCGGGGACGTGTCCGTCCTGCGAAGGTCCCGCCAGCGTGAGCGCGGAGCCCTGAAGCTGGGGCAGGGCCAGGTTTGGTAGCTGGGGGTCTCTGCAAGCGGGGAGGCTTTTGCATCCTGGGATTCTCTCTTGTTTCCCTCCATCCTCTAAAGGTGAACAGTTGTTGCGAGCCGCCCTCCGGCCCTGGTGGTTGGACATCATTGAACGTCAATGATTAGATGAAAACCGGAGCTGCACAGGGGTGGGGGGAGCCCTGGGTCCCTCGCCGTGCTTGATGGCACCCAGGAGGAGCATGGCAGCATCCGCGTGGCCAGAGGTCCCCGCTGTCCTGCGGTGTCTAAAGACCACGCAGCAGCTACCTGGGCACTAAGAAAACACTTCATCCTGCAGGGTTTCTAATTTCTCAGTATCTGCAGGTGGTTGCTATGAAGTGTACGTTGATTTATTTGACCCCTTCAGCATCAGGATCCGGATGGGACTTTAGCTCTCTGGCTGCCGCTGAGCAGCCAGCTAATTTCCAGGTATTTTTGTAGGGAGCAGAGGGGGTGCATCACTGCAGATGGGTTTCCATTTAGATCTCCAGCATCGCATGGAGCCGCTTAAGTAACCCTAAAATTTATATTTAGCACGCACGGGCTTTTAAAATACCTGAGATGAACAGGGAAAGGACTTTGATTTACTTCCACTGGAGCCGTTTGTTTCCTAGACTGGGCAAGTGGATGTTTTATTTTCTCTCCATTTGCTTGGTTTGACACCTTGAGGCCTGACATTTCTGTAGAGACGGAATAAGCTTCCTGCTGTGTCTGGAGGTCTAGGTGGGAATGTGCTCTTTAGCCTGGAGAGAAGGCCGTGGCTTTAAAAAATGGCAGGAATGACATTAGGGAGGTGATTAATGTGTGTGTGGATGGATATATGGATATATGGCCGTGTGTATATATGTGTGCACACACATATATATATGTATATGTATAATATACATATAAAATTTCCTTTCTGCAGTGCTTCTCCTCTTTAATCCAAGCGGCACTCAGTACAGGTGACCTTCTTGTGCACCTTACAAATCAGGTATTTAATCATATGTCAAGAAAATACTAGCAGGTTTATGATAGCAGCTTTGGAAAGGTAACTCTGACCTCCAGAAATCGTTCCGGAATAAGCACAGTTTTATGTCCTGTATAAGGCTCGTGGTTCCCATTTATGCCTTTGCCAGAAAATCTGGAGAAAAATACATGGGAGTATTTTTTCCTGGAGTCCTGGCGCTTTTCCTGCTCCGCACTCACGGGCGAGCGAGGTGGATGGAGAGATCAAGCGAGATGCGCTCGGCAAACACGGGGCTTTGTCGTCTAAGACGGTTCCCCAGCCTCCTGTCTGCAATGGCTGCATCTAAATGTCACGGTTGTTGTTTTGATGTCGTTGCTTTTGGCGGACGGGGGGACGCAGCGAGGCCTTTGTAGCTGGTAGAACAAAACCTGGATGCTTAGATCTGGCCCCAGCCCAAGGTTCTTCTCTGGTCCTTGTGCTCCAGGCTGGCCCTGGGCTGTCTCTCCTGACCTGGAGCGTGCCTGGGATGAGCAGGGACCCCTCTCCCCGACCCCCAGCTGACCGAACGGGTGAATTCTGAGGAGTTTAAAGAAAGTGGTGCCATTCCTTGGACCTGCCAGCCTTGTCTTGCTGCCGTAACCGCTGGCTGCTGAGGAGCATCGCTGCCTTCCTCTCTATTCCCTCAGAGCACAAGTCAGACCTTGCAGTTGGGACATTTCTGCTCCAGCTTCCCACATGCTTAACCATGCATGTGCTGGAGGTATCATTCCATGCAGGGCCTCCCAGGTGAGCATTGCTCCTCAAACCAGGCAGCCGGAGCCGGACGAGTAAATCCCGAGGCGCGGTGCTCCCAGCCCAGCCTGCTTTCCATCCCTCCTGCCACGCTCTTTCACACCAGCCCAGCTGATGTTGGCTGAATTCCCCTCACCAAGCCGTGCTCCCCACTCCCCAGCCCCGATCAGCTTGGCATGCCCTTTGCCAATTGTGTCTTTAAATATCAACCCGTGGCGCAGTTTAATAGCCCTCGTTTGAAATGTCAGCCGTGAAAGGCAGCCGCTCGACGTGTCTGAAATGCCTTGACTGCATTAGCTCCTTTGCAGCTGGACGTCTCTTGTCTGCTTCCTGCTTGATAGCATGCTCACAAAGAGCCGAGGATGTTCCCTGAAGCCTTCCTGAGATGTGGTCATCCCTTTTTCTCTCTCTCTCTCTTTCTTTCTTCTTTTTTTTTTCCCTACTTTAAAGCTTTTGTTCTTGGGGGGGGAAAAATAAGTTTCCAAAGCAAGACGTTTTCTTGACGTGCTGATGGTTGCCCGTCTGAATTTTCCGTCACGAGGAGGGGCAGGAAGCATTGCTCTCGCAGGCAGGCTGCCGGCGGGTCATGGTGGCAGAGACCTGCTCCCTCCATCCCTCCTGGGGTTTCGCTGCAGGTGACACGGTGACAGTGGGGTGGCTGCTGGAGAGGCTGAGCTCAGCTCTCTGCAGCCCTTCTCCAAGGGATGGTGGTCCCAGGGCAGGTCCGGGTGAGCTCAGGGGAAGGAAGGTCTTCCCAGCGAGCAGTGATGTTCGGTTCAGAGCTGGGTTTCTCCACATGTTCCCAGTGCTGTTGGCTTTCCAGGCTCTCTGAGGCTTGAGCAGATCATCTCCAGCCTGCAGGGAGGTGGGCACTCCTGGGAGCCCACAGGCAGTTGGCGTGAAGGTTGGGTGAAGCTTGGGCTTGGCCAAGCTTGGCCTCAAGCACCTGCAGAGCCCTGGGAGAGGGATGGCCATTTCCCTCCAGGCTCCGAGAGCTGCAACTGGTGCTGCAGTGTGGTCCCACCTGGGACAGAGGTGGGACAATGTCCCTGCCATGACTCCAGGGCCGACAGAGCTTTTGTCCCATGAAGCCAGGAGTGGAGCCGATGCCATGGAGATCAGATGTGACGTGACTTGGTGACCAAGGGAGGAGTGCTGGGGTCTGCACGGCGGTGGCCTGGGCACCAGGCAGGTCCAACAGCCGTAGATCAATCAGGGCTTTTTTTCCCCCCCTTTGACTAATGACGGTGCTTTTTCCTTTGTTCCATGTCATGTTTGTCCCTCTCCCCTTAAACTCTCGTGTTTCCTGTCTTGTCTCCCCTGACCGTCCCTCGGTGACCAGAGGAAGCTGCGCTGGGATATGTGAGGAGCCAACGCTAACGGCAGTGTTGTGGTTGTGACACTAACGCCGGGGAACGGGGGCGAGGGCCGTGCAGCGCGAGCCGCGTTACTAACCGGGGCTGGGCTCTCGGGGTCCCGCTTCGCTGGGGCTGTGCCAACCCAACCGGGGCGGGGAGACCTCAGAGAGCATCTTCATCCCCACCCCCAGCACGGGACCCTCCAGAAAGCACCGTGGGGACCCCCCGGCACTAAGTGCGTCGCGGGAAGGTGGGGAAAGCTCGGTGACAAACCGCTGACAGCCTTTCCTGGGGCCCGTTGGCAGCTCGGGGTGCAGGGGAGGTGTCTCCAGGCACACGGGGCTGCGCTCGGAGGTTGGAGCACCCGCTGGCATCTGTGGTGGAGTGACACCACATCTTCCTCGCGACACCACGGAGACCCGGGCAGGAGAGGGGCTGCCCATCCTCCTGGCACGGTGGGATGCTGTGACGTGGACCTGCCGGGGATGGAGGCAAGAGATGCCGGTGGCCAGCTCAGGCCTGTGCCCCTGGGTGGGACGTGGTGGGCTCTTACCACGACAGCTCCTCTGGCTTGGGCGACAGCGGTGTGTCACCTTGGCAAGCCCAGCTGGGGCCATGGATGGATGCATGGCTCTTCTGGGGGGCTGATCTCAGGGCTCAAGGGCTCTGAGGCAGGGCTCAAGTCTTCACGTGTCCCGTGGGTCCACATCTCTGGAGCCAGGAGGGGTTTAGACAGGTCTGTGCCCCCCAGGAACCGTCCCCAGGCCAGGTCTGGCAGGAGGAAGGAAGGGGCTGCAGGGACAGAGCTGCTGGGGGCTGCTGGCAGCACAGCCCGGGCGCGGGAGCATCTCTGAAGGCACCTAACCCGAGTTGCGGTGACTAACAGAGCGAGCTTGCTTCACTGACAGCAAGTCTGGGGCCTTGAGGGCTGCGTGTCCCAAAGCAGGACAAGTGGGGTCTGTGGGCAGCGGGAGGACATCGGGCTTGGCCTCAACCCATCTGGGCTCTGCTGGCAGTGGACAAGCCTGTGATGGGACCACAACGCATCCCACCACACTCCACATGGCCACCAGCTGTCTTGGCTCTCAGGAGCATTCCCTGCACAGGGGTCTTTGCTGCTGTGCAGGACCAGAGCTGGCAAAAAGCAAGAAGGAGCCCTTAAGTACCCACAGGCCTTGGGAATGTCTCGTTTGGTGTTGGTCGGCCGAGACTGGGAGATGGCTATGTGGATGGAGGCCTCAAGTCATCTAGCTCTGCCCTCCTCCATTCCTACCCAGTCATCTTCTCTGTCTTCTGCTCCGCTTGTGTGCCTCTGTGTGCGTGTGCAATTAATCCAGGTTTCTGCTTGATCTAAGACTTAATCACCTGGTGCTTCCATTTGTTTGCTCTCTTCTCCTCCTCCCCAACATCTCTCTGACCGGGATGCAGCCGCTGGCACGTGTGTGATCTGACGTATGGCTTTCGGACCCCAGCCCTCCTCCCAGACAAAGTTGCTTGTCCATCTTGCCCAGCCTTTTGGAAGCCAAATAGATGTGACCTTCATCTCATTACAGCTGCTCTCAAAGAGCGAGGTGACTAATGGGGCTCCATTGTGCGCTTCCCCATGAATGGTGTTCCCTTGATCCAAGAATAGCTCCCAACCCTATTAGTTATGTGGAGATGAGTCACACAAAGCCAGTCCTGTCCAGCCGGAAAGTCTTGAAGCTGTTCCCGCTTTGGTGTGGATCTGACTATCCCTGGATGGGTCAGGTGCTCTCTGAAATGGTCTTGTTGCAGCCTGGCTCCACACTGAGCCGCGTGCCAGCGCCGCGGGCCTGGCTGCCTGTCCCATTCCTGGTGACATCTGGCACTTGTAGGACAGAGGCAACCACCACAGGTCCTCCATACCCCGTGAGTTCAGGATCCACCACCAGCTAAGACTCCTGAGCAGGAGAAGGTTTTGGGTTTATTTTCCACTTTCTTCCCAATCAGTGGAAACCAAGAGGAGCCAACCATGGGTCAGCTGCCCAGCAGGAAGGGCAGGTCCTTGGGCTGCAAGGTCTCCCTGGCTCCACCAACCACCCACTGCCTGCCCCGTTCGTGGGAGCAGGTCCCTTTGCCATCCTAGGGACCGGGCAGGGCTGGCTGCTCATTCAGCTCGGCTGGGTGGTCTTGATGTGCATTTGCAGTGTGAGATGACATCTGGGAGGATGGCTCCGGCCGTGTGCTGTGCACCAGCCTTCGGGCAACTTTGTCCCAAGAGCTTCTAACAATGTGTTTGGTTTTCAGGGCCGCCCTGGCCTCTGCCCACCAGTGCCACCCTCTTCCTCAGACCCTCAGTGTGCTGAAGAGCACCCCTCAGGTGAGGGGCATGCACACCATCATCAGGTAAAGCCCCCACGCCACGGCCCCTGGGGTGGGACGGGGCTTGGTGCCGACTGGGGTGGGCTCGGCTCGCTTTGGACTCCCAAATCCCACTTGGAATCATAGGATCATCGATTGGTTTGGGTGGGAAGGGACCTTTAAAGGTCACCTCGTCCAACCCCCTGCAGGGAGCAGGGACATCCGCAACTAGAGCAGGTTGCTCAGAGCCCCGGCCAACCTCACCTGGAATCCTTCCAGGGATGGGGCAGCGACCACCTCTCTGGGCAACCTGCGCCAGGCTCTCACCACCCTCAGCGTCAAAAATTTCTTCTCTTTAGCTTAAATCTCCCTTTTTTAGTTTAAAACCCTTCCTACTTGTCCTGTCCCAACAGGCCCTGTTCCAGGATGTCTGTCTGTCCTTGCAACTTGGGGACATGGGGCAGGACAGATGGTGGTGGATCCTGTGTCCAGGAGCTGTGCTCCATGGTCTTGCCAACCATTTTTCTGCTTTTGACCTTAAAACTGCCACTGCAATTCCAGGCTTAGCCGGGGGACTCTGTGCAAACAAGATGCAGAGAGACGGACAAGGGCAGGGGCTGTCCCTCTCCTCACAGCCTCTGACCTCTGCCAGCATCTCCCAGGGCTCATTTTGGTCCACAGCTTACGTTGGCCTTTCCCTCCTGTCTAGAAACAAGGAGACCAGCAGAGATGAGTTCATTTTCTACTCCAAGAGGCTGATGCGGTTGCTGATTGAGCACGCGCTGTCCTTGCTCCCCTTCCAGGTGGGTTCAGGGCTGGAGCTGGGAGGGTGAGGGTTTTCCTCCCCAGTTCCTAACCTGTAACTGCTGGGGAGATGGGACAGTCCCGGTGCTCCTCTGACCTTCCCCATGTATCTGCCCTTTCCTCCTAGAAGGGCTCCCCTAGGCCATGGAGCAATGACATGGCCCTAGGTGACAACCCTTTGTCCAGCTCTGGTTTTCAAGGGTCCACCTCACAGCTGGCTGGCTTCCCAGTACCAGGGCTCCTCTGAGAACCACGTCAGAGCCCTTGGTGATGCTTCTCGCCTGGTTTTTGTAGAGTTGCACAGTCCAGACCCCTCAAGGACAGGACTACGAAGGGAGGACGTACAGCGGGAAGCAAGTAAGTGGAAGCAAAAGGTACTTACTCTTCAACCCTGCCCCATGGGGCTGCATTTAAAGCCCTGTGGATGCTGGGAAGAACACCCTGGACTTCTCAGGGCTTAGAATTGCAGAACCATAGAATTATTTTGGTTGGAAGAGACCTTTAAGCTCATGGAGTCCAACCATTCCACCAGCACTGCCAGGGCACCACTAACCCCTGGCCCTCAGCACCACATCTCCACGGCTTGGAAACCCCTCCAGGGATGGGGACTCCACCACTGCCCTGCCCAGCCTGGCACAGCCCTTCACAGCCCTTCCCAGCAAGAAATTGTTCCTCATGGCCAACCTCAACCTCCCAGGCAGCAGGTTGGTGGCCAGGGGTGCCATCAGCAATGTCACTGTGCCGGTGTTGCCTTCCCACTGAGGCAGGGAGCAGCACAACCCCTGGAAGGGACGTGCTCTGGGGTTGCCCATTCGAGTCCCCAGCTGCTGAGGCCCAACGCTGCCATGCTGGGGTGGTGTGCACCTCCTACACCGTGCCCTCGCTGTGTGTGGCAGATCACCGGCGTGTCCATCCTGCGAGCGGGCGAGACCATGGAGCCGGCGCTGCGAGCGGTCTGCAAGGACGTCCGCATCGGGACCATCCTCATCCAGACCAACTGCAACACGGGCGAGCCGGAGGTAAAGCCCAGGGCTGCCGAGGGCATCTCCTGCATGCGGGGCCTGACTTGGGTATTTCCTGAGAGCCCTTCAGCAGCCCAAGAGTTGACCTTGGGTGATCAGGGGCTGAGTGCTCAGAAAACGATGGCTTTGGAAGCTTCTCAGGTGGGCTTTGCCAGCACGGTTGTGCAGGCGGGGGCTGGTTTGATCTCCAAGTGTTTGCACCAGCACCTTGGCCAAGCTGACAGCTGGGATCCCAGCGATGGAGATGCATGAAAGGTCCTTCACCCTCTAAGAGAAGGGCTCAGGTTGCTCCATTTGCCTGCAGCCTCTAAGCTGATCTCTCTTCCCTCCCACCCAGCTGCACTATCTGCGGCTGCCGAAGGACATCAGCGAAGACCACGTCATCCTGATGGACTGCACGGTCTCCACGGGAGCAGCAGCCATGATGGCCGTGCGGGTGCTGCTGGTACGGAGGATGGGTGCTGCAGAGGGCAAGTGGTTCACTCCCAAGTGATGTCCAGAACACCAGATGTAGCCACGTCGAGGGGCTTTGCCCCGAAACTGGCTCGTCCTTGTAAAGGAGGCTGTCATGGGAGACAGCACAAGCTGGGGTGACTCCATAACCAGGTGTTGACAAAGTCACCCCTTCCTTGTGTAGGAACAGCCTTGGATTTAGTTGGTTTCTTGGTCCTGTGCCCAGTGATCCCAGCTGGCCACAGAGAGGAGGGGAAAAAAAGCGGCTCCAGGGAGGCCCTTGAGTGCTTAGAGTGCTGGTCCCTGGAGGCATGGGCCATAACCTGCCTGAGATACCCTTACCCTGAGCTGTCTCTGTGCCTTTCCTGTAGGATCATGATGTCCCAGAAGACAAGATCTTCCTCCTCTCCCTGCTCATGGCGGAGATGGGTGTCCACTCAGTCGCCTATGCTTTCCCCCGGGTGAAGATCATCACCACAGCTGTGGACAAGAAAGTGAATGACCTTTTCCGGATAATCCCCGGCATTGGTGAGTATCTGGGCAGGGTTGGAGTCAGGGGGATTTTCAGTGCTTCTGGCCCACTCACCAGAGGAGGGTGAAGCCCTGGCTGTCAGCGGCAGCTTAGGGCTGGCCTTATTTTACCTGAGAACCTGCTGCCTCTCCCGGGTCCTGCTGCCCCGTGGGTGTTGGGGTTGTCATGAGCTCCCTGAGATCTGTCAGGCAGCCAAACCTTGCTGGCAGAAGGAGCCGTTCCACGTGCCGCAAGCCTCCTCCGGCCCCAGATGGAGAAACTGGGCTGGGACAGCTGGGGCAGACCTGTGCCACCTTAAACGGGCTCACCCCAAACAAGCTCACTCTGTTCTCCTGTCCTCACCTCTGCTGTGCCAGGAAACACCTCTGCCAGGAGGTGCTAAAACAGCCTCCAGGCTGCTCCACTTTTGCTGCTCGACGAGTTTTGGAGCCGTTCAAGCTGTGGGATAAACCTGCTTTGGCTTCCTCACCTGCTGGGGCGAGGGCAGGCTGGAGGAGGGGTCCCTGCAGACCTGCACCTTGATCACATCTCTCCCTTTCTCCCCGCAGGGAATTTTGGCGATCGGTACTTTGGGACGGACGCTCCTCCCGACTGGAGCGACGATGAAGATGCTCTTAGCACTTAAGCTGGATGTGGAGATGCCACCAGCGCCAGGCAGCTTCAGCACCGCACCTTAACCCCCCGTCCATTGCAGATTTCTCCTTCCTCCTCACCAAGCATAGATATTTTTTTCAAATCTTACATTGAAGATCTAAGGCATATTTTTTCAGAGAAACACAAATCCTAGTTTGACTTTGTGGGCAGTCGCGTGTCCCAGCATAGAGCGGAGTTAATTTATTTTAATTTAAATATTTGCCTATATAACTTATTGGAGATATTTTATAAAGGAAAATAATAAATTTTTTCTCTGGTTTTCTTGAACGGAGCCGTACTTTGTCCCTTCCCATGGGTGCCCAGAAGGATTCGCAGCCCTTTGAGGCTGCTGCCCTGGGAGGGGAGATAGAATCAGAGAAAGGTTTAGGATGGAAAAGACTTTTGGGATCATCAAGCCCAACTGTTAACCCAGCACTACTAAGATGCCATGAGCAGTGGTGGGAGGTGGAGACCCTGCTGTTGAGGAACAGGCTGGCCCTGCAGCCCTGGAGCGGTTCTTACGGCTCTGTCCTGCTGGTTATGGGCAGCTGGTGGTTGCTTCTCTTTGGTGAACTCTGAAGCTCTTACACCCCAGGGAGAGCCTGTTCTACAGGACACGCTCCCTCTGTCTGGTGCTACCAAGGCAGGGAGGAAGCCTTCACCTCATTGGACCTGGTGGGGACGGAGAGCACCCTGCAAAGTCAGGGTAACCTCACTCTGACCAAGGTCTCCTGTCAGCAGGAGGAGAACCCACCACTCCCATTGCCCAGCTCCCTCCTCTTGCTGCCATGCACCAGGAAGGCAATACCATGCTCTAGATCCAAGTGAAGGCTTGGTACCAGACGAGAGGCAGTTCCTGTCTGCACGGAAGCCCAAGTTCAGCTTGGATCACGTCATGCTTTCAGAAACAAGAAGTCCCTGTTTCAGTTCAGCAGCCAAAGTGAAACACGGCTCGCCCCAGCGCTGGCTTGCTCTTGCTGAATCACAGCTGCTCAAGATGTGGTGAGGAGCAGGTCTCATAATGGTCTCCAGGAAGCTGTTCGGTCAGGGTAACCTCAGCGGAAGGGGGGCCAGCCAGCCCCAGGACGTGGATTTAGTCAGAGGAGGCTGCGCCCTGTAGCTGAACACAGAATATTTTCCTTTCGTGCATCACAGGATCACAGCGTGGTGGGGGTTGGAAGGGACCTCTGGTGATCATGTCATCCAATCCCCCTGCTCCAGCAGCTCACCCAGAGCAGGGGGCCCAGGATCGTGTCCAGGCACCTTTGGAATCTCTCCAGAGAAGGAGACTCCACAACCTCTCTGGGCAGCCTGGGCCAGGCTCCCACACCCTCACACCAAAGAATTTTCTCCTCCTGCTCAGATGGAACCTCCTGGCTTCCAGTTGGTGCCCGTTGCCCCTTGTCCTGTCCCTGGGCACCACTAACAAGACTCTGGCCCCATCCTCTTGTCCCCCCCCACTTTAGCTCTTGATCAGCATTGAATTAATTAATTAACTAATTGAATAACCATGATTCAGAGCACCAATGCAACATCCTTGTGCTGGAGATAAACGAGCCAAGAGGGGCAAATCTACCCCTGGGCTGGGTGGTCCTGACTCGGAGCCGGCTCTGGAGGGGTCAGGTGCTGCTGCAGCGAGGGGAGCGGGGCCGGGAGGAGGACGTTCTGCCAGGCCCTTGCCAAAATGGAGAGTCGCCTGGTGCTAACTCCATGTGGGCTCAGGTGTGATGAGCCCGAAATAGCTGCCACCGCTCTGCGGCATGTTGTATAAATTCTTGACTAAATTTAAAAGAAGACACACGCCCGAGTTCCTGCAAGAGCTCGGTGAAAGCATGAGCCCTCGGCTTGAAAGCCACGCTCGGAGCCAGCACTGACACTTGATTAGTGCCTGCTAAAAATAGCTCCTTGCGTAGGTGGAAGGAGAGCTCAGAAGAACAAACAGGAGGATAGGCAGACACAGGGGTTTTGGGGTGGGGCACCAGCAGGTGAACAGTGGTGGGAAAAGGGCCTGCAGCATCGCCAGACCCATGGAGGAGCATGTCTGCTCCCGGAATCCTTCTTCTGGGCTGCAGCTGCCACCACAGGAGCTTAATGCTGGAAGAGCCCAGTGGCTTCTTTCTAGACCGTGCTCAACCCCGTGAATGACTGCCACCATCATCCTTCATACATAAAGCTCCAGCAGCTCTAGTTTGAGCAGTGCCATTGGCCTCCTTGAGGGAGACAAACCCATGTGTGGGTCTTGAGCAGGATTTGCTCCCAGGGTCCACCGTGGGGCTGAAGATCCCCATGGTGTGAGGGCAAAGCACCGCTTCTCCCCCAATATCCTTCATCTCAATCCACATACTCAAACTCCTTGAAATATCATGGATGCAGCCCTTCTGTGCCCCTGATAACAGCCCTCGGAGAGTAACATTTAGGAAGCAGTCCAGGGAATCATGTAGATCAAGAAACACTGTTTGCAATGGGGCTGTGTCCCACCACGTAGAGCATCAGAGTGTGTCCTGCACCCATGGTCCATCCCATGAGCTTGTGATGGGCATAGGCAGCAGCTGTAGGATGTTCAGCCACAGGAGGGGAAGACAAAACATCATGGTGTGAAGGGTGTGGGGAGGAGGCATCACCAGAGCCTCAGACCGCCACATCTTGTTTTGCAGCACTTCCAGGCTGCCGAATGCCACCCACGCACCCAGGCAGTCCCCAGCACCCGTGGTTGGCACACCCGTGGTGGCACAGTGGAGTGAGGCATGGCTCCTCTTGCCACCACCTTAGGTGCTCCTGCCATGGAGGAAGTTCCTGGAGACCTTTGCATCCAGGGCAACTCTTGCTTTTAACCCAGTACAACCATCATTTGCCTCAGAACATCTGCATTTTTCCTCAGCAGGTCCACGTTTTTCCTCAGATCCCCGTTTTTTTCCTCAGATCTGCACTTTTTCCTCAGCAGGTGTGCATTTTTCCCTAGGAGAGCCCTCAGAAGATCCCTCAGAAGATCTGCACTTGCCCTCAGTAGGTTCACATTTTTCCTCAGATCTGCACTTTACCTCAGTAGATCTGCACTTTGCCTCAGCAGATCCACGTTTTCCCTCAGCAGCCCCATGTTTTCCTTCATCACACCCACATCTCACCCTGGCAAACCCACGTTTTGCCACCACACAGCCACATTTTTACCTCAGCAAAGCAACCATGTGCCCTCACCAACACTCCCCCCATGGCTGCTCCCACCACTCGAGAACATGGCGCCTTCCTTCTCTGCGCCTTGCTTGAGGTGACAACGGTGAATTTAGCAGCAAACACCGTGGTGGGTGTCCTTGGTGCCACCATTGCCCTCATCCCCAGGCCCTGGCGCCATCTTGGATCTCCTCAGCTTCCCATGGCTGTGGTCTGGAGGGTCCACCAGGCCCCTCTCCCCCATGTCACGATTCTTAACGCTACAGGATTGAATTTATTCTGTTTGTGACGAGCTGCCGGCGGCAAACCCGCCATGTCGGAAACACTGCGTGGGAGGTGGGCGGCTCTGCTCCCAGGTGTGCTCCCCGGCATCGGCCATGTTGGCCGCTCGTTCGCAGGCTGGGGCGGTGAGACCGAGAACAAAAAAAACCACTTTTTTTTCAGCCAAGATACTGATCTAAAGGCTTTCTTAGGCAGCCTCGGCCATGAGGCTGCATGACAGCGGGGTGACCGGTGCTGCCTACACCGCTGCTGCAGCACTGCTCTCCTTGCCGACACAAAAAGCCCCATGATGGGGGGGCACGCCATTTTTTTTTTAAGTGGAAAAAAGAGCAATTGTGGTGGTTTGTTGAGTCGTAGCGTGGTGCCTGGCTGCCCTGAAGCCTGACCTCGCACTGGTCCAGCTCCAGCTTGATGCCTCTGTTGACCAACCCAACCATAGCCATGCAGAACGTGGGGACACTGTGGAGGACAGCCACCCTGGGGCACCCACAGCCCTTCACCCCGCTCCACAGCGATACTGGGGAAAAATAAAATTAAAATCCCTTTTTCTCATTACACACCTGGGCAACGCCACAATTCCAGCCCTCACATTAAAGTAGCCAAAAAACCTTCCAAAGGCATTTGATTTATTGCTGTTGTAAGGTGCTCATGGGCTTGGCTGCAGCCCCTTCTGCCATAGTTGGGGTCCCAGCCCACAGCCACAGGTCCCTCCGTCTTGGCAGCACCCACCAGCCCAGCTTTGTTTGACTTCCTGCCCAACACCCCAAACCACTGCTGATCTGACCAGCAGCAGCAGAGACTCTTGAACACCATCCCCTCGTCACTAAAAATAGAGCGAAGCGGTTAAAAAAAAAAACCCCCACACACAAAAAAAAGAGAACAATGTCTGCTTGACCATCAAAGAGCAAACGCACTCATTTTGAGGCAGGAGCACCCGAGAGGAGAACTTTCAGGTTGTATTTTCTCTTTCTGCAGCAGACGGGCTTGGTTTTCTTTGAAATAGATGAAATACCTCATTTCCACCAGCCCAAGGTAACGGCTTGAGGCACCTCCAGGACTGGTGGCCGCCCCATTCATGGGCTTGGTGGGGCTTGGAGAGCAACCTGGTGATTTATCAGGTCAGAAGAAACGACTCATTTTCCTTTCGAGCTTGCTACCAGCTTGTTTCCTATTTGTACAGAGAGAGGCAGAACTTGTGGGCTGAAACCCGCACGCTCGCCCCACCACCCATCTGAGAACTTGGCAACTCATTGCAGGAGTGGGCAGCACTGAGGAGCATGAGCAGCAGCCTCTCTGCTACCTCCTGGTCTGCGCAGAGCAGCATGTCCTGGCTCTCTGGACCCGGCAGCTCCAGCCCAAAGCTCTGCTGGGTACAATCTTGACCAACTGCAAAAAAAAAAAAAAAAAAGCTCAATTTCTGCGTCCTCTAAATGAGGAAATTTGTTGCAAGCAGCCGCTGGCAGGGCTTGCATTAAAAACCCCGCTCCTCTTAACAAAGGCGGTTTTTCAGAAGTCGGTATCAAAACAGCAATGGAAAATGGGGTGGTTTGAAGCTCTTGCACGAGGAATATTTGAGCACAGTGAGCAGACGATACATCTGACGCGTTACGTGTTTACCTGGTGCCACTGGAAACTTTTTCACCAACACCTTCAGCTAAATTCACGCCATCTCTTGCTGAAAGCGATCCTTGGTCAAGCTCACTCTCCACAGAGACACTTATAAAAATCAAAGACATTTATTTGACCTCAACAAACCCATGCTGAAGATTCATCGGCCCATAAACTGAACAATTGCAACAAGAAGAGGAAGGGTTGGGCAAGAGTTCAATAAATAGATCCAAAGCATGAGAAAAACGGGTCTGTCACATTCTCCATGGCCCAAGCTTCCAGCATTTGGGATTTTATGGTGCGGCACTTTGGGAAGCCTCTCTCTGATTTCATAGAATTGTTTTGTTTGGAAGAGACCTTTGAGATCACTGAGCCCAACCATTCCCCCAGCACTGCCAGGGCACCACTAACCCCTGGCCCTCAGCACCACATCTCCACGGCTTGGAAACCCCTCCAGGGATGGGGACTCCACCACTGCCCTGCCCAGTCTGGCACAGCCCTTCACAGCCAGGAACAAATCGTTCCTCAAGTCCAGCCTAAACTTCCCATTGGGACACTTCTTGTTTTGAAAGTCCTTCACAAGCCCCATGGATACAGACATCTCAGCCATGTTCAGAGCAGCAGCTGGTGGCTGAAACGTTTGGTGCTAAATTTCTACCATGTCCAGGTCACCACAGCAGATCTGAATCATCTGCTGGTGTAGGGCTGCTCCACATCTGGGGGGGGTCAGTCACGGCAGGCTGGGGTGCTGGAGTTTGGTTAATGTGGTCACAGTTTTACACACATTTGGTAGCTTTTAGCAGCCAGCCCAAGCTCATCTGGCTTTCCCTTCTAAGCCTTATCCCCAGTGTCTCACACAGCTCGTTAGCCAGTAAAATTACAACATGCCTTGAAACTCGGGGCAACCTCCCTGAAAAGCAGCAGGGAGGAGTTTTTCAGCTGCTCTTGTATTTCCCAGTGCCCAGCAAATAAGTTCACAAAACTGTGCTTTCGTCTATCTTCTAGGAACCAGCAACGTGTCCTCCTGGCCAAGACCAGTGGTCTCCTGGGGTGCCTGAAGAAGAGTGTGGGCAGCAGGTCGAGGGAGGTTCTCCTCTCCCTCTACTCTGCCCTGTTGAGGCCACCTCCAGAGTATTGTGTCCAGTTCTGGGCTTCTCAGTTCAAGAGAGACAAGGAGCTACTGGAGAGAGTCCAGTGGAAGGTCCAAAGATGCTGAGGGGCCTGGAGCATCTCTGTGCCCAGGAAAGGCTGAGAGCCCTGG
>VZZY01017130.1:46496-85365 GCA_013400335.1 Eurystomus gularis | reverse complement strand
CCTGGAGCGGCCGCGATGCGGGTCAGGATGATCTCGGCTGCCTCCGTCCTCGTCCTGCTCTTCCTGCCCTCGGAGACCTGCTCACCCCTGCAGTGGCCCCGGGGCCCATCCCGAAGGCTGACCTTGGCCCCCCAACCCACCTGGGAGTCCTGGCTGGGAGCCCCGCGCCCCCCGGTCCCCGCCACCGGCCTCCGGCCCCAAAGACTGTGCCAAGCCCATGGGGCAGAGCCCCCCGCGGCCCCCCGCGCCCCACGGGCGCTGCAGAGCGGCAAGAGGCGAGATGGCAAACCCAACTCGTTGGATCTCACCTTCCACCTCCTGCGCGAGTTCCTGGAGATGTCCCGGGAGGAGAGACTGGCCCAGAAGGCGCTCAGCAATAAGCTCTTGCTGCAGAGTATAGGAAAATGAGG
Organism: Eurystomus gularis; assembly: GCA_013400335.1. Classification (NCBI taxonomy): domain Eukaryota; kingdom Metazoa; phylum Chordata; class Aves; order Coraciiformes; family Coraciidae; genus Eurystomus; species Eurystomus gularis. The sequence continues at coordinate 84,955 of VZZY01017130.1, read as the reverse complement.
GGAGGGTCGTTTGGGGAGGGAGGGGAATGGGTGGACAGGAAGGAGACCAACCCCATAGTGAGCGGCCACGGCAGAGAGGAGATGGGGAGGGCTGGAGACATGCCCAGGGACAACCACTCCCTTCCCGGCGGGGTCCCCGTCGCCGTGTCCCGCGTGTTGCTCTCGCTGTTGTGCATTAAATTCGCCCTCGCACCTGCCCCACTGCTGTGCTCGTGTGTGTCCCCCCCACCCCAGCCCTTTCCTCTGCTCCCATCTTGGGGAGGGCGGGGTGGGAATCCGTGAGTTGGAGCCCTCTGGATGCCTCCCCTTTGCAGATATGGGGTTTGGGAACGCTTTGATGTCCTGATGTTGCAGCAACTGTGGGCATTGAGCATCTTCTCCCCTCCCAGAGCTGCTCAGTCCCTACCCACCGCCCATGGACCCAAAGCAGGTCTCCCCCAAAACACTGGAGCAACCCCAGATGCATCAAGCCAGGATAAAACAGTCTGAGTGGGGCAGTTTGTGCCTCTGCCGCCTGAGGAACTTGTTCCTCGGGTGGCAGAGGTGCGAGCTGCCCCACTCAGCAGCCATGGAAGCACAGGACACGTGCACGTCACGTGGAAAGCCACCATTCACTGCACAATAAGAAGGGAGGTTGCACAAACAGCTCCCGGCATCAGGATGGGGCAGCGTGTGCTCCAAGAGGGTCTCGAGTTGGTTTGGGATGTGGCATTGGTGATGGTGTCCCACCAGAGCTTGTCCGTAGCCTGTGGGGGGTCAGCATCACCTGTGAGTCTGTCACCATCACCCATGAGCCCACCACCATCATCTGTGAATGATTGTCATCACCCATGAGCCCACCACCATCACCCATGACCCCATTGCCATCACTGTCACCCATGCAGCCGGACACCAGCATCCCACAGAGTCCCAGACGTTCTTCATCCTCCTCATCCTCCTTCCAGGACCGCACTCGCAGCAGCTCCAGCGCTGACAACCAAAAACCTCCTGGGGAGTAGGCTTGGGGCTCTCAAACCAAGTCTGAGCTTCTCTGAAGCTGGTGTTTCCACGGGACAAGGCTTCTCCTCCCACTGCTGACGCGCTGTGACCGCTCTGCGGGCTGGGTTGGGTTTTTTCCTGTAAAGGTGCATTTTTCTCCCATAATGCAGAAAAAAAAAAAAAAGAAGGTAAGAAATCCATAAAAGCCGTAATGACTGCAGGGAAAGGGAGGAGCAGTCTGTCAAACCAGAGCTACTGACACCCAGCCGGAGTGGCTCAGGAGCATTTTTAACCTTCTCCAGAAAACTGGGGGCTCGCTGGGGCAGGAGGGGGTCTGGGACTGGTGAGTCGAGGCCCCCAGACCTGCTGCGAGGAGGAGGAGGAGGATTTCTGGAGGGGGAGGACAGTGACTTGGTGGCTCCTCCTGCCCTCCAAGGGACCCAGCACCGTCCGTGGGTGCCAGCGAGCCCCGTGTCCTTGGCCCCAGAGCCCTCCTGGGGCAGACGCGGCTTTTACAAAGGAGGTTTGCTCCAAGCCCCAGGCTGGGATTTGCACCTCGAGACCCAAGCAAGGCTCTTCCTCCACTGGTGTTGCTTCAAGTGACTCCAAAAGCTGCCACTTCGCAGCCCTGCAGCAATTCCGCGCCTTTTAGTGTCACAGCTGGTGGTTGGGGATGAGGTTTGATGGAAGCTGAGCTTGGTGGCTCTCAGAAGACGACAAGCATCCATCTAAGAGCTTTCCCCGCGGTGCAGCCGCAGCAAGAGCATCCCAGCTGCCTCCCTCTTCATGCTGTGTCCTGCGCTGGGGCAGGGACCCCCCGACCTCCTCAATCCCCTCCCGCACCGCTGCTGCCAGCCCCTGCCCCTGCTGCAGCGCTGCGGCCCGACAGAGCTGACCTGGGTTTGGGGAAGGCTCCCGGGCACAGCCTGTCATGCTGGGGGTTGTTGTCCTGCTGCAGCCACCGGCAAAAGGAGGAGGAGAAGGGTCCTGGGGCCATGCAAACCGTGGGGTCCTCAGCATCCCCTCTCCAGGGCCAGCTCGGCCATCCCAGCCCTGGGTGACCCACTGGGGGTGGGCACGGGGACAGGCAGGACCCTCTGGCTCCCCGAGGACAGCGGGGTTAGGATGGAAATCAAGATGAAAGATCAGAGTGTGGAGAGACAGGAGTGCGGGGGAGTGGGTGAGGAATGTGCCCAAACTGAACATCTCGGACGTGGCTTGGTGAACCCAACCTCACCTGATCCTGCATCCCACAGTCCGGCCTTCCCAAGGGTCTTCTCAGCCCCAGCAGCTCTTTTCCCTCAGCTCAGCAGAACTTTTTCCAAGTGAGGCCACAGAAGCTCAGGGTTGATGAGCTGAGCTTCAGTGAGTGACTGCTGCAGCCCCGGCTCCATGATGCTGCGTCCTCTCTCCTGCCCTCCAGCTCACAGGACAGCTCAGGGTGGTCCCTAAAGCCTGGAGAAGAACCTGAAGCTCTGGCTCTCCTCCTGCTCATTGGCAACCCTCCAACCTTCACTCCCACGGTCCCTGAGAGCACCATTTCCAGCTTGTGCCGGCTGGGATGAGCCAAGGACACGCTGCTGGTGTCCTTCAGCTGGTGCCACACGGGCAGAGCATCCTTCAGCCATCACCGAGGAGGCCACTCTTTGTATTTAGCGTTTCAAAGCGAAGGGAAAGGGAAGGTGCAGAGGCAGGAGCTGTAGGAGCCCCCGGCCCAGCCACGGGGTGAGAGCCAGGAGCTGGCCCATGAACGGCCACATACAGGGACCAAGTTTCTTCTCGAGTTGGGGTGAAGGTGAAATTCTTACAAGTAGCCTATAATACCAACCCCAAAGTGACACGTGAAGGGGTTGAACTCGTTAGGAGGGGGAAGCAATCAATAAAAAAAAAATAACCCAAAGTCTCCAAGAGGAAATGTTGCTTCATCTAAAGAGCCAGACCCACCACGCTCCATCCCTCAGCCACCCGCACCAGAGGACGCCCGATGACGGGACGTCTCCTCCCCGCAAAACGCGGCCAAAAGGGCTCGGACGTGTCCGACCTCAAGCTGCTGGCAGGAGCGTTTGGCTCCCTGCGCTCCTGCCAGGCCCCCCCAGCCAGGGCTAACCCCCCAGGGCATGGTGCGGTGGGAGCCCTTCCCGGGTCTGCCCAAAGCCACCGACGTGCCCTGTTGTGGTGGCTCCAGGGCACAGCTTGGCGGGTGGCCACAATTTAACGCTTACCTGGTTCCTTACCTCCTCCCGGGGGATTTCCATCCAGCGCAGAACTAACCTCTCTGACACGCGGGGTCCCCGGGGAGCTGGGTAAGAAAAGCCGCTGGTGCCACCGGGCAGCAGCAGCAGCCTCTCCTCCGCCTCAGCCCCCAGCGTGGCTTGGGAAGCCGTCTCCTCGAAGCCTTCAGCACATCTCCCACTCCTCTTCGCTCCTCTCTGTCTCCACCGGCAACACCACGAGCAAAACCTGCCTCTGACGCCATCACCTTGTCCACAAAAGGGTGTTTTCACTGCAGGCAGCCAGACCCCCACCCCGCCCGGAGCAGGCAGCCCCTTCCCCAGTGCCCTCCAACCATTTCTCGCATCACCAGCCAACCACAACTCGTGTTCACACCCCAAACACCCGCCGTGGTCCAGCGCTGGATAAAACCTTTAGCCTTCGACACTCAAAAAGCACCAGAGACCCCGCGTCGGGGCTGCAGGGAGCCGCTGCTGCCCCTGCCCCGGCGGCCCCGCGCCCATCACCGGCACACAGGCGATGAGCCCGGCTGGGGGGACACCAGGAGCCCCACGACCTCTCCCAGGTCCCACCCACGCTGCTCCAAGGCCCTCGGCCACGCAGACCCTTCCTCTCGCGACGGGCGGGCTGGCAAAGGAAGAAGCCGGCGAGCGAGCGTTTTTCTGCATTGAAAACATTTATTTTACAACGGTGGTCTCAGATAACTTAGCAACCTTTATTTGAGTTGATATTCAGACGTACAACACACAGAAATCACCATGCTAAAACAGAAAATAATTCCCTCTGCCGTCGCCGCGGGTATGTACAGGAGCTCAGTAGTATCGAGTGTTACAATCCACAGACAGCCACATCTACTTACATACAGCTCAAAGTATGGTCCTTTAGTAACATAACAAAATATATATATGTCTATATTATAATTGCTTTTCAGATGCATTTATACTTCCATTGTGGGGTTGGGTTTGGTTTTTTTTTACAGTTNGGAATTCCTTAGTTCAGGGCCTCGCTCACATGCAACATGAGTAGGAACCACCCGGGTGGCTGCGACCGCGCGACCCACCCGCAGGGAGTGGGCGAAGGTGGGGACGGGCGGAGGGAAGGAACGGCAGCGGTCACGGCAAACCTCGGAGATCATCTATGGTGAGGGACACAAGCAGAACCTCCAACGCGTCAGCGAGAAAGGGATCTCCCCAAGTTCTGCCGCGAAGCAGAACCGCCCCCCCCGCCGTGGTTTGGGTGTTGGGTCCATGGAAGGTCCATGGAAGGGATGTTGAGCCCTGGAAGGACCAGCCCGTGGAGGGGCCGCTGCCGGCGGTGACCTGGTGGTTCTCACGCGCTCTACATTGGCCACCACCCTTGTGTCTTTACACCGAGCCCCGCCTGAGCTCGGCGTTACGCCTCGTAGTAACTCCCGAGCAGCAACAACTCCACCTGCCAACGCGCCACGTTGTTCAAGAGCAAACTCACGGGGAGGGAGGAATCGGGAGTAAAAAAAAATTGCTTTTCCTTCCCAAACAGCTCTGCTCCAACCGCCGCCACCCGGTTATTTATACAACAGGATCTTTCCCACCGTTCCCCTTCGCCGGTCGCTCAACTCGACGGGTCTGGTTTGGTTTTTTCCCCCCCCCAGCAGCCGAAAGGAAAAAAGCACAATTCTGGACGCACGGAACCCCGCTGAGAGGTCACGGCAGGACTTGGAGCCAAACGGTCACGTTTTTACCACCAAAGAAAAAACAGCAGCAAGTACGAGGTGCCCGCCTGTTGTATAAATATATACATATGTGCATATATACATACATACACACACATGGCGCCACGCGAAGCCCACAGCGCGGGTTGTGAGCTCACCGAGTCCCACTCCGGAGAGAACAACGTGGTGAAAACGAGGATAAGGACGAAAAAAACAAACCCCAAATCAACGTGTTCTATCACCGCTGCAGCGACGAGCGCATCGCCCACACCAAAACACCCCACGTGCCAGCCCGCACGAGCCCGAGTCACCCCAGGGATGGCCTCTGACCCCCTCGTTTCCCTCCTCCGAGGAAAGCTGGAGCTGGCACAGCCCAGCTCCGGCCGGAGACAAGGGGCTGCTCGAGGAATTCAAGTAGTATGGTGGATTTTTGGAAGGGTACGACAAGCAACCGCTGACGGGAGACGCGCTGGCGGCTGGCGGTGGGGGACAGGGAGCAGAGGAGACAACAGCACTCGGGACCCAAGGGCCGGTTCATGGAAGAGCTTCCTCTACACATGTCCGTATCTATAACCACCAGAAACTCCCAGCGTCTCTCCTTGGACCAACCCTGCACGTCGCGGTGGCGTTCCGTTTCCAAACGAAGGTTTCTCTTCCAGGTTTACGGCATTTGGCTTGTGCAAACGTCAGAGACAGCTTCCCTCACGCGGCTTCTGCTCCTCACGGAAGCAGCTTCTTGGAAGGAAACGGGAATTTCAGGCTTGCTGAGTCCCGGGTAAAGCTCCCGGAGGAGCAGACCCGGCTCTGGCAGGGCTGGAACACCGACAGGTCCCTGCCACCTCGTGAGCATTCCTTCCAGGGTATTTTAAGCAGCTGTTGGTGTAATGATGCACTACAAACTAGATGATTTCCACGATAAGACAGAGAAGCGGCGCTGAGCGATGAAGCGTGTGAAGTTTATACCGACCTTACACTACAAACACTTGCGCTGGGGGGGGTTACGTTTCAGTGCTCCGAGACTTAACACGTATTTCAACAGCATCCAGAATTCCTGACACGAGGCGGGGGCCGCAGAAGCCTCCCTGGTACCCCTGCAAGAGTCTCCCGGCAAACGTGACGCCAACATCCCATCGCTCTGGGTGGAAAAACCTGCGGCGAACACGCGTTTCCTGATCTCTGGAAACGTCCAGGACACGGGATGGATGAAGGGCTCAAAGCAGCCGAGGGAAGCACGTCCCTCTCTCAAGGAGTGTTTGTGGATGCTCTGATAGAAGCCGCTCCAAGCACGCTGGTGTCCCTCCACACGTCCTTTGGAGACGGGACAGGGATGCCTGTTGGGGTACACCAGTCGGCTGGCACGAAGGGCTTGGACTCCTCGTCCACAGGACTCGGTGTTTCTCCCATTTTCTGACCGCAGGCTGCGCTCCCCCCGAGCCCAGAGCATCACGTTTTAAGAACACTACGAGCGCTAATATCTAAAGCAGTTTTAAAAAAAAACAACCCAATATATTACAAATCTAGAAAGAAGACTAGAAAGGTAACATGGCTCTACAACGTCACTGCGTGGAATCAGCAGAAATCTACACCCCGTGGGACACCACGGAGGCTTGGGGAAACAGGTTTATATACAGATAAATAGTCAAGGATTTCCTACAAACAGCACTAACAAAATGAAACTGGCATTTGACGGGTGCAACGCCCCTTCGTCCGCTTCAAGTTTGGACAACAGTGCGCCGGGGATCTCCCCATCCCCGAGGAGGATGGGGCACCAGGGCCAGCACCACCTCCTTCTCCAGGAGGGACGGTACCTGAGCACGAGGCAGGAGGTCTCCCTACTCACCCTAAGCTATCAACTGCTTGTCCACGTGACACAGCTCGGGAATAAAGTCAGTGGTCCTGAAGACCAGCCAGTGGAAGCTCTCCCTGAAGCTCCTCCTCACCAGGAGGAGCTACGCGTGCTAAGAAAGTTGGCGCTGAAGAGGTTCGGCGAGCTAGATGGAACTACTGAAACGGAGCTCTCAGGCAACTTGTAGAAACAAAAATGATACAACTTTTAAGAAACAAACAAACAGAAAAGAGCAAAAAAGCTCAAGTTTTCATTCTGGCAACGCGTTGAACAGAGACGGACAGTGCTGGGGTTGAACTGTGGAGGAAACATTCTGCAGGTGAAGCCAGGGAACGGCCGCTCCGCGCCAGGTTTGCAACCAGTACTCCCACTAAGACTTGGATTTACTAGGGTTCGAGTTGGCCATTTCAAAGTGCAACTCGTGCTGGAGCCGGGCACGCTCTTGTATCTTACCTACAAGAGCAGGAGAACATGGGCACTAACCTCCTGATCTTCGGATGGGCTGGGTTTGTTCTGAAGCAGCGATGTTCAAATTCCTGATGTAGTTCCAGAAGAACTACGTGCCTACACAAGGATCTCACGTTCAGAGATCATACGGTAACGTGGGCAAACTTAAAATAGTTCCAGAAACTATGAATATTCATCTAAAACCATGTTTTCCCGTCATTCCCCGTAACTGGAATCTTGGAGTAGTCTCCCTTGGAGCACCCAACATCACCCAGGCTGACTGACTGTTCGCAGCACCCACAGACACGGCCGACAGGAACAGCCTCCCTCAAACTCAGCCCTTGCCGAGTGAAGGTACCCGGGATGTCGGCTTTTCCCAGGAAACCCGGTAACGGCATCGTCTCTAATCCTCGCCTTGTGCCCACACCCTGGTCCAGATGCCAGCAGCGACTCCGGGCGCACCACACACCTCCCCGGAGCCACAACCTCCCACCAGCCTTTCCCGTTCAGCTCAAGTAGCCCGCAGGGGTTGAGGAATCAAGAGTGTTACTGCTGACGAGCAGCAGCAGCCCCAGCACCACGGCTTGGGGCTGCTCCGTGGTGGAGCAACGGGCTTCGTGTCCCCCACCCAGACGGACACGGAGCGCACCGAGCCACAGCACGCAGAGAAAAAGCCTCTTCCTCGTCCTGCCGAGTCGCTCTGATCAACCGTACTCATTTACAAAGCCAAAACACCCCCACAACTTCTTTTTTTTTTTTTTTTTTTTAACCAAGAACATAATTTGCCCAGGTCAGGGTAAGTTTAACCAGTGGTTGTCAGGGGACAAGGCCTGCAGATATTGGAGTGTGTTCTGGTGGGCAACTCGATGCTTCGGGCAACACCTACACGGACAGCCAATGTGACGTTATTTTACAGCCTAAAGGAGTCAAGCAACAACTTTAACTAAATAAGGACCTCAAGCCAGATCACGCAGGTGCTCAAGGCCACCCAGGACAGTTTTTGTGACAAGGAATTTTAAAAAAAGCATCTTCCAGTAAATCACCAAGTTTCAGGTCTAAAAAAAACTATGGAAAAGGGAGAAATGACTTAGGATGGACTGAAGTCCAGCCAGCTCATCAGAAGGAACGTTTCTTTTTGAGCCTCTGGGACCTGATGGGGTTTCGTGAACACAACGAGCTCCCAGGCGGGCAGCAAAACCCTACGTGTACCAGGAAAGTCTGATTTTACAAACATCCTTCAGGCAGCATCGAGACCGTGTTAAGAACGTTCTCCTCTACCCAGCATGTTTAACGCGGCTTCAGGTCAGATTTCACGCGCTCCAGCATCTTCAGCTCACACAATAATAGCGTGGAAATATATTTGGGAGGAATCTCTGGCAGGAGAGTTCCTGCTCTGGTGGTTTCCTTACAGGCCGATGGTGCTTTACCCCTTCAAAAGCAACACCTGCGTCTTGTAACAGAGCAGCAAACACCGGGCGGAAGCTGGGAACAGCCTCCCAAGAGAAAGAGGTGAAGGGGAGATGGGGATACAGAGGTCAGCAGAGGCATTCTGATATAAAACCATAACAAGCAAAATTAAAGAGGCTGCAATTAACCGCTGAAAGTGCCGAGTGCTACCTTCTCTGTCGGTTCTCCGGTGGCTATTCTAGATCCTGGCTCCGTATCACAGAATCATCGAATGGGTTGGGTTGGAAGGGACCTCAAAGATGATCTACTTCCAACCCCCTGCCCTGGCAGGGACACCTCCCACTAGACCAGGTTGCTCCAGGCCCCATCAACCTGGCCTTGAACACCTCCAGGGATGGAGCATCCAAAACCCCTGTGGGCAACCTGTGCCAGGGTCTCCCCACCCTCAGACTGAAGAACTTCCTTCTAATTTCCAATCTAAATCTCCCCTCTTCCAGTAGCAAGAATTATTAACCACAAAATCCACCAGCAATTCAGCAGCTGCCCCAAAATGCTTTTTTTAACAGTTGAAACCACAGTTTCTAGAGCAGAATTCAAACCTAGTTTGGTTTCAAGACAGTACGGGAAACCTCCCAGAGGTTTCCCCACAGTTGTTCTTGAGGAAAAGCAAAATGCGGGTGTAAACAAGTCTAACTGCCAGACAATGTGCAAAGTATACAAATACAAACACAAAGAAAAGGGGTTTGTTCTTAAAGAGCCATTGAAGTACTTCACAAAGGTGCTCATGAGAAAATTAAAGCGCTGGTGTATTATAAAAGCTTCCCAAAAAGACACAAAACACCCCCTTTGCTTACTAAAAATCTCCAATTATTAGACCAAATCTTTTTAAAACCAGATTATTATTTTTTTTAAAACGTTTCTGCTGTTGCCCTGCTGTCTGCCCTTGCTCGGTGAACACCACATCGCCCAGGTTCACTTTAAGATTCTCATGCGCTCCTACAAAAGCTGCGCTATTTGGTCTTTAGCATTTTAGGAAAAACGAGGGAACTCAACCCAAAGCAGAGCTGCGCTTGACGGTCAAACCCCGCTGCCAGCACCAAGCGAGCCCCTTCCCGTTGGGTTGGTGGCAAAGCTGCAGGTCGTGGTCACGCTGTCACCGAAGATCGCCTCAAAGAGCTGCTCAGGATTTACTGGTCAAAGAGCGGAAACTCTCCCTTTCCATTTTTTTTTTCAAGGTCGATTTATTTAAGCTGAAAATCAGCGTTAAAGAGAACTGCAGCTCTGCAGGATTGGCTTTTTTTTTCTTTTTTTTTTTGGTTCTTGGCTTTGTAAACTTGCTTAGGTAACAGCGCAGGAGTAGGAGGAGGAATAAGAGAATTGGTTGGTGGCACCCAAATGAAAATGGTGAATTTTTACAGGTCTTCGACAGCTCAGCTGTACGGAAGAACGGTGGCTTCTGTGAAACCTTTTTAAACCTCATTTTTTAGGCCACTACCACTGCTTAAAATGCAGAATGTCTCCATCACACTTACATTGTGACAACTCAATACGTTACACCACGGACATCGAACAGAACTCCATACATGCTATAAAAAAAAAAAAACAAAACAAGGGGGTAAAACAAAAAAATAAAAAAAAAGAAAAGGAAACAAGTAAGACCGTAGCTAAACTGCTTTAAATACTGCATGCTACAGCACTTCACGTATCATCCAGATACGACACTGAAAGGTGACAAAAGGCTCAAGGGATTACAAAATATTTTCGGCAGGTTGGAAAGCTGCCTTCTTTACTGTGGCAGAATTATTCCCCCTCCCCATTCTCTACTTCTAATGTTCATGATTCTAGTGTTGAGTTGGCCATGTATTTATTTTTAATATTTTTTTTTTTCTTTTCTCTTTTTTTCTTTTTTTTTTTTTTCTTTAATCCATTCTAATGACAGTGTTTCCTTAACTTAATTAAATCCGTCGGTGTGGTAGCTGGGGTGCGAGTCGGCTGTGAGCTGGGTCGTCTCTGTGGCTGACGCTGGCTGTATCACAATAGGTGTGTCTGAGGCCTCTGAAAAGCAAAGACAAAAGGTTTGAGCAAACGAGGGGAGAGAAAACAAACGAGGGGAGAGAAAACAGCACCGTACGTTCTGGCAAGCTCAGGGTACATCTCCCTGCAACGCTCCGATAACACAATTTTACCCTCCTCTGAGAGCACGGTGTTAATTCACCCGTTTTTTGGTCTGCATGTGACACCAGCGGGCTCAGGTCTACGCAGGGAATATTTCATAGGATCATAGAATGTTTCCGGCTGGAAGGGACCTCTAGAGGTCACCTGGTCCAACCTCCCTTCTCAAGTAGGGACATTTCTACCTAGGTCAGGTTGCTCAGAGCCCCATCAAGGCTGACCTTGAATGACTCCAGGGATGGGGCCTCCACCACCTCTCTGGACAGCCCATTCCAGTGATCTCTCACTCTCATGGTAAAGAACTTTTTTCTTATGTCCAGCCTAAATCTATCCTTTCCTAGCTTAAAACCATTGCTCCTTGTCCCATCACTACAAACCCCGATGATGCCAGCTGCTCTGAAGCAGACTCCAAGTTCAATGAAGACCCTCCAGGAGCTTTCCCCACCTCCTTCCCCGGTGTTCCTCGCGTAACTTGTGCCACAAGCATTCCCCCACCACCACCCGCGAGCCGAGACCTGCGCTGACCTCCAGAAAGCCAGCGCTGCTCCTCAGCCAGCACCCGAAGCCCTCGGTCAGAAATCCACCAGTGTTTTTTACCTACCCCTTTCATCTGACTGCAACTGTGCCTCCAAGTCCTCTGGAGAGACGTAGTACTCCTGCTCCTCACCCTCCGGAGGTTTGGGTTTACACTTCCCGCAGCAGCAGTTACAGCAGCAGCACAGACAGCAGCAGCAGTAGCAGCCTGTGATGAGCCCACAGAACACAAACAAGGCCTGCAGAGAAGAGGAGACAGAGGAACGTTCAGAACCTGCACCTACCACGCCTGACCTCTGAGCAAGTGAGACTCTGACACAGAAACAGGGGCCAAAACTACAGCAGCGGAGAGACAGAACTTACTAACTACAGCTTTATACTTCATCCCCAAGAGAGTACTTAAAAATAGGTACAAAACTAGCGATGGTTTTCAAGGTAGGTTTATTTATGCTGAAAATCAGCATCAAAGAACTCCAGCTCTGCAAGACCAGCATGGTTCTTGGCTTTGTAAACTCGCTTAGATAACAACGCGGGAATAGAAGGAGGAACAAAAGAACTGGTTGGTTGCACTCAAATGGAAACCATGACATTTCACACCGAGGTGAACACCGCCAACCTGGTTTACCTGAAGAACTCCTACAGTTTAGGTTTCAGTGGACTATTCTGCTACAGCTGGAGGAAGACAGAAGTCTGGAAGCGTATCTGTGCTCAAATCCAGAGATACAATAGTTTAGGACAGCTTGTAGCTTGCACAAATGACCCTGGGAAGGATTGACGCCAGCTCGTTGACGCACAGGTCGTGATGGACCTACAGCAGGGACTTCGACCTCCCCAAGGCTGTAGGCAAAGCTCACCAGGCTGAGGGGAGATGCTACCAGGACGTGAGCCAGGCAGCTGAAGGCCACTCAAGTCTGACGGGTGCTTCTCACAGTGACAACGGGCAAAATTTAAATTTTCAGAGAGGTCACTGCGCAATTGTTGGAAAAAAATAATTGTAAAGATGGCAAACCAGCATGGTGACATCCCGGCTCTGGCGCTGCGGGGGAACCAAGAGATGGAGACAACACTGGCGAGGGCTAGAGGAACGAACCCATGGAATGAAATGGCAAGAGCAGGAAAAGGTTTTAATCCGCTATAAAGTGCTGGGAACAAGGCCACGCCTCTAAATACCTACGTTGGTGCTGCTATGGTTTCATACTTCAGCAGTTTTCTACTTGGTTGCAGTCCCATGGACTCCTGGACAATTTCCACAGGAGAACCGTGTGACGTGCAACGTGTGGGGTTTGGGCACTTTGGAGTGAATGCGGCGCTTTCAAAATGTCCTACTTAAAAAGACAGAAGTATGTCACACTGAAAAATAATTTGAGTGCAGTAAAATATAGTAATGCCTCAGTTTCTTGCGTGTGTTTGTGAGGAAATGAGAGCTCGCAGTGTCATTCTGATACACCGGTGATACTCCTGCTGCCCGAGAAACAAGGGTAGGAAAGGGAACGTGGAGTCTCTCAGAGCAGAGGAGAGCTGAAGAAGCGACGTTTGGCCAGGGAAGCCTCTGAGCAAGTTTTGAAGCACGTTTCTGAACTGGATCTCCCGTGTGAGCTCAAGTTCAGTCCGGGCTTGTTCTGCAAAACCATTTAGCAGATAGTACCAAAGAGAACACCCCCCAAATCCCCATCGCTTGTGAGGCCACTAGAAGGTCCAACCTTCTCTTAGCAATATAAAAAAAAGTCTTGCTTATTAGGTCTGTATCACTGAAAGATAATTTAAAAAATACTCCTGAACTAGAGGCTGCAACACGGGAAGAGAACGTTGATCACCAGGGGTAGGAAATTCAGCAACTTCCAAAAGTAAAACCAAGCCCAGTTATCAAACGGAGCTCTTTCAGAGCTTTAAATGCCAATGCTGAGTAACTTCTCTTTGCTCTTTTCTTTACCTTTGCCCACCAGCTGGACAGCACGAAGTACGTGTTCACATTTTCTTCCCCAAACTGCTCCGCTACGTACAGACCCAGAGAGCCGTACTTATCATAAATGTTTCTCTTTGTGGCATCGGTTAATATTGCGTGTGCATTATTGATCTCTTTGAATTTTTCGGCTGCCTCTGGGTTATCAGGGTTTTTATCAGGATGATATTTCAATGCCAGTTTCCTGCAGAAAGAAAGAAAGAAAAAAAAAGAGATCGTCATAGGTTAAAAACTGGGATTTGGGTGCCTGGTTTTTCTTGATATTTTCTTCTTTAACTCCACAGCTTGTCGCACAGGGGAGACTTTCAAGTTCCCGGTGGTTTCCTTCATCTGTGATTGAACTTCCCTGATGATTCTTCCTTAGATGATAACAAAAGGCTACAGCAGCCTTCAGCTGAGGCCACAGGATTGACCTCAGACCGCCGGATCTGGCCCTCAAAAATCCAATGGGAAAAAAAAAAAGGGGGGGGAGAGAGTGAAGAAAAGTAGCACTCTTTTTTTACCCCTCAGCTCCAGCAATTTCCACCAGTAAGTTTTGCTCCTGCTAAAGCAAAGACCACACTACCAGAAAAAAGACACACCACAAGTCCAAGATAAAGAAACGAAGACTAAATAAAAGCAAGCAGCTCATCTGCTGGGTCTGAATGCAGAAACAGAACAGACAATCGCTCGTGGTTTAATTCACCAATTCCTGGGCAGGAACAAAGTATTTCTCAGTTCCTGGCTCGCTAGAATAGAAAACGCTTCAGAGTTTTGAGATCTCAGGAAATCACAAGGTACCTCCCCTCGTCGTGCCAGATCTCTTACAACTACACGGCAGCAGTTCAACAGTCTGAACACAGCACGAAAACATCAGATCAAGCACTGATAAACTTGCTCGTTCTGACACAGCCTGGGCTATTTATAGAAATCAGGAGAAATAACTGGCCAAACACCCCCTTATAAACAGAAAAACGCTGCTTTGCCATTGCAGCCACTTGTGCAGACGTTACAGGATCGTGTGCTACCAACTCTCCTCCCCCAAAAAAGGCACTTGTCCTCCTCTGGAGAATCACCATCCTCCTCTGGAGAATCACCATCCTCCTCTGGAGAATCACCACCACGTCCCATCGTGGAAAAGGACACTAGAAGCCTGCAGACATCTACACAACAGCTCTGCAGGGTGGAAATATTTAGACAAACAAAAAGATTTGTGCAAGCACACACTTGGATATTCATGCAAATAAATCACAGGGCTCCGACAATAAATGGGAAGTGCGCCTGGAACACTCGGGCTGGAAATGGTGCTGTCGGGTAAATCATCGAATGGGTTGGGTTGGAAGGGACCTCAAAGATCATCTCATTCCAACCCCCCTGCCATGGCAGGGACACCTCCCACTAGACCAGGTTGCTCAAAGCCCCGTCCAACCTGGCCTTGAGCACCTCCAGGGATGGAGCATCCACAGCTTCCCTGGGCAACCTGTGCCAGGGTCTCACCACCCTCAGAGTGAAGAATTTCCACCTAATTTCCAATCTAAATCTCCCCTCTTCTAGTTAAATGATGCTGTCCAGGGCTGCTGCTAACGCTGTGGCTTCGGCGAGAACTGAAATCATCATGGTTTTTATAACTAGAGGCAAGTTATACAAACCTCGAAAGGGCTTGGCTACTACGGGGTTGCAATAGATAAAAATTTTTGGTTTCCCATTTCCTACAGGTACACAAAGGCCAGAGGATGTTCAGATGGAATGGCAACAAGAGGTGTCAGCCCTCCTTTTGAAAAGCAGCATGGAAAAAAGTAGATTAGAGGGAGGTTCAGGTAAGTCTGAAGCAGCTACACTTCACCCCAGGATCTAGTTGGGTCGCTCCTCCAAAGGAACAACTGTTGCCGTTTTTCCTCAAGGAAAGTAACATTTCATTTTTTTTCTAACGCTTGTAGATTCAAACTTCCACCCAAAGGTTTTAGGAAGCCGCAGCTTTGAGACTCTGTGGGCCCAGTTTATCCACAGACTTCAGCGTGTACTTTGCCATCAGTATTAAAATGTAACTTTGAAGGGGAAAAGCTTTTGGGAAAGACTAAAAGAAAATACTTTGAAAAAGAGCATCCTCATGTAGAGGGAACTGCTGTCCCCTAGTGTCACATCCACGCATTGCCACTTGACAAACAGCCTACGAGACCGCAGCTAACGTTTAATGGGAAGAAGCAACTGAATTTAAGCAGATCTGGGGGGAGTGTGAAAGGCGAGGATGTCACAGGACTTTTATATTTATTTCTTATTTGGTCAATATGAAGCCACGCCACGTGTCTAAGTCTTTAAGAAAAAAAAACCAAACAAAAAAGTCCTCTTTTAAAACAGTAACTCCACAGAGTAAGACATTTTGAACAGATTTTTAGGAAAAGTCATTGTTGATACTCAATTTTCAGGCGTATTTGCATCTTTAGTCTGCAACTCCCTGTGCCAGAGCTGGAAATGACGGACCAAGAGCAGTACTGCTCATCCACAGCCCCTGTAAGCCAGCCACGGGGCTACGGAACATGAAGAACTGATCCCACCATCTTAAAACTCTGTTCAACTCAAGAGAAAGACCTTTCAGAAGGACAGTGCGTACTTCAGAATTCAACTTAACTAGAGGTAAGAGGTAAAAACTTCACAGCATTTACATACAAAGCCGAGGCATGTTTTCACACCAATTTCTGCAAGAAGCAACCACGTTCCCATCTGGTTTTCTCACTTGTTTTTCTTGCAGAAGGTTTAAATAAACCAACTCAAGCCTTGGCCATCTGTTGATCGCTCGATTAAAGCTATTTGTGCTGTTGGGCCACCGACATAAAAGCTGAAGCTTTACCTGTAGGACTTCTTGATGTCATCTGAAGTGGCGTTCTTGTCCAAGCCCAGCACGTGGTACAGTGATTCTCCAGAGGTAGAGAGCGAGCGTTGCCTCTGGTCTGCCATCGTGAACTAACCCAAAGAGAGAACTGGCCCCTGCCAAAAAGAGATTAAGAAATCCTTAGGCAAAGAAGAACATGGGCCTCGTTAATCAGGCCGTCCTTAGAAGCAGAGTTTGAGCATGAAAACTCATCTTTTTGGTGAATTCACTTCATCTTGTTGGGGAAGGCTTAAACGTGCTTTGAAAAGAAAAGGCTCTGAACATACGTGGAAGTTAAAAAGTTACAAAACTCAGCGAATTATCAGTGAATACTATGATGACCTTTAAGGTCCCTTCCAACCCAAACCATTCCATGCCTCTATGATGTTTCAGCACCCTGGAATCGCCCAACTCTTCTTTCCAAAGACTCAACCTCAACAGTTGAGCTGTAGGCTACAGACACATACTACACAACACATCCCTCAAGTACTTCATCTTCTTTCTTAGTCTTATTTCTTTGCAATAATACCTAGAAAAACAACTTGACAACAGCGAGGTTGCTATTTTATAAGTCGGGGTGGCCCTTTTCCACCAGGCTTGCACAGAGTAAATGATTTGTGTTTTCAATTACCGACATTTAAAAAAGACCCAAAAAACCAAACAAAAAACCAAGCCAAACCTCCATGCGCTTTGTAAAACTCCAACACCAGCCTCCCACCTTTTCACTGGCACCAGGTTGAGCAGAATCTTTTGGACAAATCCAGCCTGACCAGGCCTGTGCAGCCCACGACAAAGAGAGGAGGCCACCTCCCCTCTCATTATTTAGCCCTGGATCAAACATTTAACATGTTTTCTAGTTCAAAGCATGCTGCGTGAACACGGATTAACCTCCTGCTCCAAATCCAGCTGTGGAAGACCCTCGAGGTGTCCCCTGTGCCACGCCACGGCCAGATGTGGGGATGTCTCCAGCCTCCCGAGGAGATCAGATTAGCACTTGCCATTCTTGAGCTGCAGAACCGCGGCGAGGATGAGCACCAAGGAGAAGGCTACGGGCTATTTCTGGATTATGTCATTACAGTTAGCTGACGCCCGACTAGGTAATCTTTGAAAAAGGTATTTAAAGCACCAGACTTTTCTAATTTAACCCTTTGTCTTATATAACAAACTTAGTAACTTCAGCTTTTAAAAGGCTACCTGAAAGAGATGCTCTCCATCTTGCACGGCCTGGTTCTTGGTGTGACCTCACAGCTTCACAACACCCGCAGCTGGGTCTGTACCAACACTCGGGTTCCACCACGCCCGTGCACATGGGACTTGGTGGCAAGGATGTGGCTACAGACAAAACAACTTTCGTGTTCATCTCACAGCCTCCTCTTAACTACTCTCCCGCATTCAGCCTCTCCAGCTTTATATTTGGTTAATCCTGGGCACTATGTCCAGTTTCTCTGGCTGGAATGCACCAGCTAAACTAGGTTAAGGTCCCTTCCAACCCGAAAACATCAGCTAAACTAGGAAACTCTCATCTCATTCCCTTCAAGAAGTCTTTGCAGCTCTAGTAAGTTGAATTGAAAGCTACCTAACAAGGAAGAGATAAATTATTATTAATAATAAAAGGTCTAAACCCTTAACGCTTTGGCTAAGAATTCAAAATACACTCAAAAACCTGGAAGGTGTGTGAGCAGGGAGAGAAAATCTTGTCCTTTAAAGGATACCGTTCAGCTACCAAGAGCTTTCTGTACGAGAGGAAAACGATGGAGCGCCGCAAGGTGCGACACAACCTCATTTATTTGGCCACCACCTGATGCAGTGAAAGGGAAAAATAAAGACCAGTTCAGGACAGAAATCCCACCCGCAGGAACACGCCAGGCGCAACCCTCTGGGAGCCTTCTCCTACCTGAGCCTCCTCCCAGCCCCCTCCAACCCGAGCGGTCCCAGCGCTGAGGTCAAAGACTGATGATCCTGACGTCTATCCCGTAATCTAGCTAATCGCACAGCCCTGCTCCGACCGCGGCCCGGGCTCCCCTGCCCAGCTTCTCCTGCTCCTCAACCACCACCACCGCCGCGTCCTTCCAGGATGCTCTCCAGCAGGTCCATCACGCTGGTCACCCATCAGCAGCACCCAGCCTAGGGCAGCGTGTCTGTCGTTGCTGCTCTTTGCCAGGGATTAACCTGAAGTCAGGAAGGGAAAACGAACATCTACAGTCTCAGCCAGGGTGTTTTAACTCTTCCAAAGGTGTTGCTTCAAACTGGAGCTTTGAGGGCATCACGAGCCCAGGTGGTGGTGGAAGCCTGGAGCTCGGTTTAGGTGTAACAACACAACCCTTGGTGCACGGACATTGCAGATAGTAGGCACGCACCGTGCTCTGCTTCACAACATCGCCACTGCTAAACGGGGGCCAATTTAATGAAAATGAATCCAGTTGGGTCCAGGTGATGTCCATCAGCCTGCCTGTCAAGAATAAAGACGGGCTCAGGAGTAAAATTCCACACTGCTGTGATCTTTAACCGCTTCGATCCGAGCGGTTCGGGGGATCCGGAGCCCGCTGGGATGGGGTGTCGGGTATGAAAGGGACACGCTGGCCTTGGAAGAGGAGAGCAGGACAAAGCGGTGATGGGAATTCACCCTGTTATTTACGGGAACAGAAGAGTATTTATTACTAGGAACACAACCTTTGGCTTCCCAAATATGAAAGAGGCAATAAAGGTGCAAGTTGTTTAAGTTGAGAGTACTCCACCAACCAGGAGATCACCTCTCCTGCTGTCTGTACAAGTGGCTCTAACCCACGGCACTGGAAGCCGCTCTGGATTTTTAACAAGTGTTGTATTCAGCAGCAACAAGCCATCTGCTACATATTGTAACCAAGCAGGATGCCCGGCAGAGGTTTCTCTCAGAAGGCTCTGAAGAAAGGTAATCCCCTGGATTACACAGCACCATTTTTAACTATCTCTGTACCAGAACACTCAGCGTCAGCTTCGCCAGAAAGGACGACGGTTTGTGGCACAACTGGGTAAGTATTGTTGGTGCCACCTTCCTGAAAAGGCTTAGCTGAAACCCAGCAGGTTAGACGGAAGCCAGCCTTAACATTTTAAATACACCAGTGGTAAACCGAACCTTAGAAAGACTAAATTTTCCTCTTAGCTTCCCAAAAAATCCCTATCAAGTTCCCTGAAACCGGTGGTACGGTTCTGCCAGGTCTGCTGATCCTTCTCCAAGTTGTATTTAACTCCTCCAAATGGCAAACAAGAAAAAAATGAACAGTTCTCTGCCAGTTTAGAGAATAACAGACTCACAGAACACCTCCATGAATGCCAGCACCATAAAGGGCGACAGCAGACCCAGGGGCCAGAAGCAGGGAGGGAGGAGTAAAGCTCCACCTGACCCACCGCAAGAATTTAACTGCAAAGAATTTAACTGTAAGAGGGGGATCGACTTCTTGAAGGAGAGTGTAGCAGGACGGAAGGTGAAGGTTGGAGGTTGCCGATGCTGCTCACACGGGGAGCAGACGCTTGGAACAACCCTGAATTCCAGGAGCTGGACCCCTGCTGAAAGAACCACCTTGCACCACGAAAAGGATGGAGGGATGTCAACGATATTCCAGTGTCGTCAGCATCCGAAGCAGCCTAACAGCGGTGCCCCGCACCTCAGGGCTGAAGCGTTAAGTATTGATTCACGAACAAACCTGCAGAAACTGTCCAGTACCACGTTGCCCAAAATACTGCTTCTCACGTGTCCAATTTTGTGGATTTTTCCACGTCAGTCACAAAGGCACAGCCGCTCGCTCGGATTTCCTCACTGCTTCTGAAAGGAGTGACGGCTCTTCAGCTCCACTCATGAAAATCAGAAGGGGCAGAGGACATCAATGTTAACTTCAAGTATATGCTACAGCAGGACACTGGGGTACAGCCTTCACCAGAATTCTATTTTTCTTAATATCTGTATAGTCGTAAGTTTAAGTTACTAAGAAAGAAAAAAAGAACGTTTAAAAGTCCCCATCCTGAATGCATGTGCCAGTGAAGGGCCCTTTGAACACACGCTGTTCTCAACAGTTGTAGGGAAGCGTCTGCCTTCAACGCAGAGAATCCGGCTGCCAACAGTTGTTCCAAGAAGTGAAATCATAGAACAGAATCACAGAATGGTGCTGGTTGGAAGAGACTTTCAAGATCATGGAGTCCAACTGTTCCCCCAGCACTGCCAGGGCACCACGAACCCCTGGCCCTCAGCACCACATCTCCACGGCTTGGAAAGCCCTCCAGGGATGGGGACTCCACCACTGCCCTGCCCAGCCTGGCACAGCCCTTCACAGCCCTTCCCACCAAGAAATTGTTCCTCGTGTCCAACCTCAACCTCCCCTGGCACAACTTGAGGCCGTTTCCTCTTGTCCTGTCACTTGTTCCTTGGGAGAAGAGCCCAGCCCCACCTGGCTCCAACCTCCTTCCAGGGAGCTGTCGGGAGTATCAATCCTGCTATAACAGACCAAACCCACCACCTCCTGACACAGTAAATGACACTTACCCACCAGACATGGGATAACGGAGGGTCACTAACCTTAACGGAATGAGTTTGACTGAAACCAGGAGAACAAAACAGCTCCTCAGTCTTTCCATATGTTGCCAATAACACAGAGAATTTAAAAAAAAAAAAAAAATCACCCACAGGGGCAGATAAACCAGAGGAATGAGAACAAGCAGCTCAAACCATGCTGGAAGTGCCGGACAGAAGAGCAGCACAGCCCGACACCACCAAGGCACCAACGCTGCAAGTGCCTTCAACACAAACCATCTGTAACATTGCCGAGCCCTCTGGCAAGGCCAGTTTTAAGAGCATTCAGAGAGTCCAGCTTGGAAACAATGTTTTATCACGTCTAGTTGATGCTTTATTATACACCTTCAGGAAGCACTAGAGTATTTTAGGAAAGATTTGTATTCTGCAGATAATTTCTGGTTACGGGGTCAAATACAAGGTCAGTTAAATTTAAGATTAATAGTTTCTCAACCATTTCCCGTGCGGACCAGCCACAGGTGTTAAACTTAAATTATTCTATCTCAACCGGTAGTTACTAATAAAAGTCTAAATAAAAACAGCAAGCCAGAGAACACTTTAGTAAATACTGATTTCTCACAAAAGCAGAACGGCACCGCTGGCCTCCGCGTCTTGTCCATCTGTCTCAGATTCATTTAGAGTCATTCTCACACATCTGCTATTTCGAGGGTGAAAAAAGATAATTTTTAACGGGGAGAGGAAAGAAACGGATAAAAGATTGTATTACCAAGGAAAATACGAGCTGTTTTAAGCTTGGCTTTGTGAGGTGTTGGAGATTTCTATATGAAACTCTAAGCTTGTTTCCTCAGCGTTATTTTGCATTTAAATGAGCAGCTACTAGGAATCAAAAACCACGGTACTCACCTTAGAATATTCCAGCTAGACAGCGGGTAAGTGGTACCAGCCTCCACACGCCTCTAAAACTGAATCTCCTAAAGACAGAACAAAAGCAAATCAATTGTTCACGGACACGTTGAGGGCTCACTGCGAAGTTTCCACCACGTTATTTCGTACAGCGTTCCTTCCCAACAAGCTGACGGCGAGACAGAAGTGAAGTAACAGCAGCGTAACCTCCCGTACTTCTCTAGGATTGTCACCAGGAGCAAAAAAACCCCACAAATTATCTAAAACAGAGATACCGGTCGCACAGGAACTCCGATCACCATTACCCGCTCAAGACTTTGGACTTGTTCGACTTGGGCATTTGTGAACGACCCGGGCTAAGAACAAGAGAAGCGTGTTTTTCACGTCTGGATCGTCTGTGATGTTGTTAGGAAGAGATGCTAAAGCAGCTCGGCTGACGGAGCAGGGTGTGAGCGTGGGGCACCGTGAACCCACAGCCCAGAGAGGTTCAGTGGTGTTCAGGTGTCCTCGTGACAAATAATTGTAATTTTTCAAAAAAAATTCAATGGAGAAACAGCGTTGTCTGCACAGCACTTTCTTTACAAGTTAGCAACAGCATTGCCAAGGAGGAAGGAGATGTGGAGTAGCTGAACGTCACTATGCCTTGTCTGATGGCCCTCTACCTGGCACCAGAAGTGGGTCGTTGTAGAGCAACATCAGATCGTTTTGCCAGGACATGTTTCCACCCAGAAAACCCACACTTCTATCCTATTCACATTCCCTCGTCCTGAGGCAGATTAGCCAAAGAAGTCTTGCTTCGGTGTGTAAGGAAGAGGAGAATCTGAGATGACCCAGCAACACAACCCTCTTCGTTCAGTGGTCAAGGTGAAGTCAGACAGATCGCTGCACATCACCGACCACGTGGGAATGTGAGGATGAAGGGGCAAGAGCAGCCCAGGGAATGCTAGACGATGCTATGAGAAAAAAAAAATCACTGCAACAGGTTAAAATATCTTCATGGTTAAGCAGGTACAGGATGATCTAACCCGTGTCATTAATCGCAAAGTCATCTGTGCGTTAGATTACTGAACAATAAACTCATGAGTGGGATGAGAGGTGATGGCTTCAAACTGGAAGAGGGGAGATTTAGATCAGAAATTAGGAAGTTCTTCACTCTGAGGGTGGTGAGACACTGGCACAGGTTGCCCAGGGAAGCTGTGGATGCTCCATCCCTGGAGGTGTTCAGGGGCAGGTTGGACGGGGCTTGGAGCAACCTGGTCTAGTGGGAGGTGTCCCTGCCATGGCAGGGGGGTGGAACTAGATGATCTTTGAGGTCCCTTCCAACCCAAACCATTCGATGATTCTATGACTTCAAAGCAGCTTTTACCCAGCAAATCAGCCAAACCCCTTCAAAAGAATCCAAAGAACAAGCTCTGAATGCACTTGAGACATCAGCTCCCCGCTCAATAAAACACACCCCTTTCATGAACGTGAAGGTTTTGGGGTGGCAAACAGAGATGCTGGGAATCCTCCCAGTGAGCTGTTGGCATTGCTGACCACAGGGTTTGTCTCACGAAGCCTGGAAGAAGCTGCTTGATCTTAGCAGCATGAACAAGTAAGAATGAACCAACCAACAAGTAAATAATCAGCTTACCATTGATGGATCCAGTTAGTTCATTTGATAGACACCATCAAGAGGCTTCTCCTGCAGAAGGCAGGGAGCATACAAGCTACAGGCAGAATTCAAACCTTCACATGCAATATTAAAGGCTGGACTCCCTCTCAGATGAAAAGTGTCCTCTTTTGCGAGCCGACAAAGCTTCCAGGTTCCCTGCCCGCCACTTCCTTCATCACAAAGTCATCACCAACAGAACATTTTTAACGGGATCTCTAGAAAGCTGTGGATGGCTAATGGGGTCAGCAAGCAGAACTAGGGCCCAGGATCTCAGGACATGGCGGACTCAGCTGGACAAGTCCACCAGCTCTGCCTGGCCTCACCATAAATCTCTTTCAATCTCAACCCACAGTGGTTATTTTCTTTTCCTACTCAAGCTCTGCCTTCATACCTAAAGACCATCTTTAAATTTACCGCTAATTCTGCTTCATATAGCAACCTAAGCTCCAGAAACGTTGACAAGTCAAGCTGAAAACCAGCTACATACGGTCAGTGTATGGATGAACACAGCTGGAGAGCTCTGAGTGAAACGGGAGAAGCAAGCAAAGCCCGAACGGACTTTGGAGATAGGATTGTCCTTGCTTGCCTTTGACAAAATGAGCATTAAATGAAGTAAATTAAAACACAATGATGTGTGGATAGAAGCTTCAAATAGTAGATATAAGATTCACGTGGCTGAAATAGAAGATTCAAATAGCTGAAACACAAGATTCCAGCTCAGACCTTGTCAAAACTCCATCAGACGAGCAGTCTCTATTTTCACAGCATACCTACATCATACCCAGCCATCTACAGAACTCAGAACACACAGGAAAGTATTCTTCTCTTCATACGGACGCAAGCAGCAATATTTCCTCCAGTCTCAGCTATGCCAAAACAAAGCTCCATTAACAGCAGAAAGCCTCATTTACAGCTGGTAATAACCGAATGAGACCAAAATAAATTCCAGAGGAAACTCCTTCTTAGAAAAATCAAATTAGAGGAGAAAGCCGTGTCAGCTATCCAGCCTCACCGCCCATCGCAGCCTCTCCGGGGTTTGCTCGCCTGGTTTCTGTCGCAATTCTTAATTTAGTGACTCAGGAATGTTTTGATCTTCCCATCCAATCTCATTATTCAGCAGGCCAGATCCACTGACCCAGAGCTCTACATAATACCCAGCTTGTAATGCCCTGTAAATATCTCCCCCCCCCGTTAATACATGATATTCACCATACAAACAAAAGAGAGAGAAAATGAAAGGCCAGATGCCGGAAAAGAAACGGAAGCCTTTAAAAATGAAGATTAATGGATGCTACCCGGTTTCAAAAACCACAAAAACTCCACGAAAAAAAATCAAAAAACGGTGGGGAAGAGAATAAGCAATTGTTTAAGAGGCAGAGGATACATACGGCAGCCTGAGAATCAGAAGTAAAGCTTAAAGCGTGATGAAGATGACAAAAGCCAGCAAAGCTAGACGAATACAAACTAAATTCAGCAACACATCCAAAGTGGGTAAGTTCTGTAGCACAAATGAAGAGACATGCTCAGGAAGTTTGCCTCGCCTCACCCGTTTTGCTCGTACCAAACCAGCTCTTCGAGCCTCATTTGTCCTGGAAATCTGAACCCGATTTACCCAGGATTATATTTTCTCCATACACTGTGACCGTGAAGAGGGCTCGGCTCCTTTCCATCCTCTAACCAAGAGACATAAACCACCTTCTCCTTGCAGAAATCCCTGCTCAGATCTAGTCCTCTTGATCAAAACCACGTTTCTCCTGCCTCCCCTAACCTCCCTGGACAACTGCAGAACGTTTTTATGTAACGGTTTATTAACAGCATGGTCACCATCCTGCTCCATACGTTGTTAACAACGAGAGAAGTATCTTTAGGATACCTCGCTTCCTAATCCATCCCCGTCACGTGCCTGAGCTGTATCGCGGCTACCAAGTATTTAAAGAAATAATGCCGCCAGTAAGGCAATTAAAAATTATTATTAAGAATAAGAATAAATCAATAGACCCATCAGAAACTCCCAAGACTTGACTTTCACATCCCTACTCACTCACAGCACTTGCAAACCGAACCAGGGTTGGCCAAGTGATGGGAGAAGGCTGAAGGTAAAGCCAGGGCGTGTGCTCAGAAGGCTACCACTGTTTTCTTGTGCCTTCCGACAATTTTCCACCAGCTGTCTTGAAAGAGCGATTTTTAATCCGTTCATTGAACCACTACCATTCACTATTTCATTCCAGCACCCGAGATCAAGCGTTTGGGCATTGTTTGGATTTTTTCTAGCGCAGCACAGAAGCCTTTTAGTTAAGTTTTTGCTCTTCGGTTTGTCGCCTTTTGCTGAAGGTCACACGAGAAATTTCATATCCACAAAAGCACTGTTTTAACACATAACCCCCGACGTAAAACTAGCCCAGGACCCAGGGAATTAATTCAAATGCATACAGCTTTCTCCTATTTAAAAAAAAAACAAGAACAGTTCTATGGCCAAATTCTTGCCTGGGGAACAGAAGACAGATCTCCAACAGTGCAAGACTGAGACACTCAAATCTTCAGTAAATTCTCTTTTAAGTGTGAGTTTTTTTTAAAATCCAGCTACGCAGAGCTTTTCAATACATTAAATCCGGGACAAGGCAACTTCTCTGCCAAATTCAAGTCTGAATTGTTTTAACATCCCTCCCAACTGCAGGAGAGTTTACGCTGAAACTTGTGACAAACTTAACTACAAGTGTTGTGTTCCTCTAATAAGCTTAACAGCTTAAAATGCAGCCATTTAAGTCTGATTGACCAACGTGTTATAAAGACTTGTGACCTTGTACCCTATTCAAGATTCAAACCTACTAAAAACGGGTTTCCACATTAGGGGAGGGGAAAAACACAAAGCATTAGATTCACTTTTCTATCCTTTCTCCTCCGCTCTTTTAAACCTTGCGGGTTTTTGCGGATTCCCTACTTAGGATTTCATTGCTCCCATTTAATCCTTCAGCAAAATTAAATTATTGCTTATGGGGCGGCAGTAGTTGACACGGCAGAGAGCAAGTGTCACAAACTGCACCATCAGGCTATAACAACCTCAATCTGCTTATTCAGCTCTTTACAAATTTATGGGAAAACGGTAGTTCTGTTTGCTGGCTTCGTTATGACTCCTAATTCCTTCTCGGTACAAATCTGTGCAGGGTCTGAAGGGCTGGAACTACTCACAGCATCTAAGTCGCCGCGAACAAACCAGAACCCCGCCAAGATGCGCTGCTATGGGGGGAGTGATGGTGATGCCACTTATTTCTTCTGGAGAAAAATTCTCTTACACTTCTTCCAAAGCATCAATCCAGAGGTACAGCTCCATTTGTGCTGCCTGGGCGGAATATACCAATTGAAATAAATATATTGTTAATGACTATATCGATATAAAGCATTAAACCTTCAGGATGCAGAACAAAGATGGGTTTACCCAGATAAAAATGGGACTTATGCTGTTGTGTCACACCTGTAGGTCAGACAATGAAAGGCTTTTAAATGACAATTAAAAAAAAAAAAAAGTCTATTTTCTTGCGTGACAAAAGGTTTAGCAATTGGATCAATCGTCGAGACGTAATCACGGACCTCTCCACAGCTCCAAATGCTGCGGTGGCTTTGGACAAGTCTTCTGCTGCGTGAAGCAGAAGCTGTGCAGTAAACAGAGGAACCAAACCAACTCCAGCAACTGGTTCAGGAAACCACGCTGGTCTGTTTTACAACACGGGCAGTTTTTGCCTGGTCCTAAAGACGTAGGAGGTCGGGGAGTAGATCTGAAAAAGCCATAGGAGACAAAGAGGCAAGATCTTCCCAGGCATGACCACATCTTCCAAATTACAGGGTGGTCAGCAAAGGGAAAGAAAAAAAGATTTCTCAGGAATTCATCTGGAAGGGCAGGGGAAGATGACCCTCCACGCTCACCTGCAGTAGCAGGAGGTGGAGAAAAAGAGAAGAAAGCTCCTATCTTCTTTTGCTAGTTGTGGAGGCAGATGAAAAGGTAAATGAGGGTTTTTCCTCCCCTTGAGGAAGGAAAATGTTGACACTGAAATACAGTAAAAAGTATGGGTTCACAAATTGCAAAATGTAGACCGAAATTATTTCACAACTAATTTATTTCCAGAATTCTTTCTTGTCAGATAAACACTCTTGGTCATTTCTATCATGAACGGTTCTTGTTAATGACTTTGAAATTCATCGTTTATTCTAATGGGTAAAGAAGCAGAAATGAAGGCTCGGGTGTGCCACCAGCAGAAGGGAATTCAGAGACCTTCAGCTTGACCGAAGGTGGTCAGGTCTGGTGCTTCCCTGTGAGAAACTTTACCTCTTTTCAGGATATTCATCTCTGCCATTCTGTTCTTTAACAATTATCTCTTCCCCCACCAATCTTCCTCTTTAAAAGTTACGAATAAAAAAAAAATAATAATAATAAGCAGGACTGAACAGTAGAATTTATACAGCCACGTTCCCAGAAACAACCACCCCGCAAGTCACCCAGCTGAGGAAAAGAAAAGCTAAAAAGCCTTCATAGGACCACCAGGAATCCAAGGTCATCGTCTCTGTACCATCAGAGCCTTTCTATCTCACAGGGCAGGAAGTCTTTAGCAATCTACAACATTTTGCTGTAAAAATCAAGCTTATTTATTTCATAATACAGGCAGAAAAGAAACATTTTCCCCCGATTTACCTCATGAATCCAGTCAGGTCCTCCCAGCCTAAGAAGATGCGCAATTATTCAAGCAGCGCTTGTACGTGCTCAGTTAAGTTGCGAACACTTTAGTTCCAAAGATTTTTGTCTTCTGCAACGTTTAAAAATTAAGCATATCTGAAAAAACCTTTCTCCTCCTAACTGCTCAACTGTATTTCCCCAGTTTTTGTGGAGAGCGGGGAGGAGACTTTGCTATTTCGTTATTTCACTTCCTCACAGAAACTGCTGGAGAAAAGAACATTTTAATTTCCTCCTGTAAAAAGCAAAAGCACGAGCTTCTCACACATTCAAAGACTTCTTTATTAGGCCGTAAAGAAACACAGGCAAAACCGGCACAACAGATTCGTCTGCTTTTCAGATGAGACTGAATACTAATAAGAAACGTTGAAAAATAAAATAAAACAGAACAACCCATTCTCCTCCAAACTCATTCTCCTTCCCTAACTGCGAGGCTGCAGGCAGAAAAGCCAGCAGAGCAAAGCCAAGAAGAGCTGAGCTGGTGACCAACCACCGCGGCTGTGCCTCGGAAGGACATCCTCACACCCGTAAATACAAGTTTTAATGACAACCCGCTCCGTTCCCGAGGCACAGCCTGACACAACTTCCCCATGCAGACCTGGCAACCCACCAATTTGGTGGCACAGCTTCACGTGAAGGCAGCCCAAGCCATGAGGACAGCTCAGGAATCCAGGTCAGCAGAGCTACAGCAGCTTCGGGTGGCAGGTCCTCGGCGCAAAGGTGACGATGGTCACCGTTCCCTGTGAGACAAACGTCACACACACGACGGGACGTTGCTCCTGTAGCCCTGCGGCGGAGGAAAACCCGCCACAAGAGAGCAATCGGTGGTGCAGAAGATGTTCAAGGTTGAAAGAAAATCACATTTTGAACAACTTTAAAAAATATCCTTAAAACCCCTGCTTTCGAAAACCTCCGGGTTAAAAGGATAACCACATCAGGAACATCTTTGGAACTGCAGGCTCGTTTCCACCCCAGCATCACCAGGCTCTAACAAAACATCAGCAGGAACAAGAGGTGCACAGATCATAGGATAAAAACCCCCTGAACACCGCGAGGGGCTGAGCACAAACCCCAGCAGAAGAAGCCCCCTCCAAAGCCGACCATCTCCAGGCCCCCTGGTTAAACCTCCGGGAAACCAAAACCACAAATTGTTTTTTCCACAGCCAGTCCCATCTGAGTTCAGGAGGACGCTCCCGCAGAGTTCCCTCCCAGTTCTGCAAATCAGAACTACCCCTGCACAAACACGGAGGGAAACAGAGCTGAAAACAAAGAAAGTGAAACGGCGACTTGTAAATACAGATTTACTAAAGTGATGCAAATAACAAAAAAATAGAACTATCTACTTTGGGCTTGGAACATATTCTTCAGTCGTCTTCATACCACAGATTCCTCCTCCCTGGACAGTGCCAGATGCGACAGAAAATGGTTTAAAAGGCACAAGCTGAGTTTCATACCTGCCCCGTTCAACTCCCCAGCACACGGACATTTAGAAGCGTAAAAGAAGTTAAGGCTTGAGACCTTCACGAGAAAATCTGCACTGGCCAGCACTGCTTGTATCACCCAAACATTTACATGGTTTGGCAGGAAAACACAACAAAATTCCTTTCCTTCGGAAGGCTGGGCAGCGCTGGAGGGACGTGCCTTCCCGGAAAATATTTCTGGTTTATCTTAGGTCAATGAAAACAGAGCCCATGGCCCTGGGTAAACACACGGTAAGACCTGTCAGAAAGCACCTTGTGATAGACGACGATACATTTATTCCCTAGAGATCCAAAAGTTTTCACAGCACTGAAGAAGGTCACTATTCATGCACTGCTAATGTAACTATAGGCTCATCCTTTATTAACCAGTATACAACTGGTACGTCCAGGTTGGTCTGGACCAACGTGGTGCTCAGGACCTCAGATCTCATACGTTGTCTTCACCCAGCTCATCTGGCCAGAAATACCCAAACAAATCCCAGGCTTGGATTGAAAGTTGTTTTCATTTAAAGCGGGTTTAATTTAAACTGACATTTTCTAACGGGAGATAAACCCCTTGGCATTTTCTGCCTCGACGTGTGGTTTCACCAACAAAACCATTTGTTTTATACTCTTCCTACAGAACCCACGCCGCTGTTTCCCTCCATCACGCCGCGTGATGCTGGATGTCCTCGGTCCCACCGCTCACTCAGGCAACAGCATCTCGTGGCTGCTTGACAAACGAAAAGAAAAAGCCAGCCCATAATTTAGAAATAACCAGGTAACTGAGAATGGGATTTCGCCGACTGATTTTCCCACTAACTCACTCGTGGTTAACGAGCAAAGACCTAGCTTGAATTTCAGGCCGTAGACGCAGTTTGCAAACCTGGCACTCAACGGAAGAGCCACGTTCTCGTCTTTAATTGTGATTGAGTTTTCTCAGATTATAACTGGGATAAGAAATCAAACACCAGCACGCACACAGATCTGACAAGCTACGTTTTCAGCCTGGAACCGCACTTGGGAAGGCTTAGAACAAAAAGGCCACTGTGACGATGATTTAATCGCCGCCGTTCCCAGCACACGCCTTTTACTCTCAGTATCGAGTGTGGAACGATCACATTTAGGTTTTTTTCCACCTAAAGGAATAACTGAGAACAAAGGCAGAAAAATCATCTCGTTTTTGTGACTGTGATGCTTTTATTCCTCCCTGGGACGTTAACTACCACCGGGCCATGACAGATGTCTGCTCAGTCTGGCCACGTACGTGACGTGATGCTGCCGTGTTGTTTCTACAAATATTCCCCCAACCACGAGTACGTCTTCCTGGAGATCCTTAACAGAGAAAGAATTAGTCGCAAAATAGCAACTTTCCTCATTTAGGGTTATTTTAAAAGAATGTTTTACGTATCTACGTGCTTAAACGGCCTCAAGGCGAGGAAGGAAGAGTGGAAGATAGAGTGGAAAGATGATTTTTAACATGCAAGATGGACTAATTGGGCTTTCTGTCAAAGACGTCAAGAGAAGAAGTCACTGGCAGAAATGTGGTTTTAAGATAAGACGCGGGAAACCCGGGTAAGGAGCCGTGCGTTACAGGACAACTGCAGAAGATGCTGGGTTTTCATCCCCCAAGATATTCCATCCAACACATATTCCATTTCAGGACCAGGAATAAAAAATAAATTTCCACTGGTTGTTGTCCCCGTTACCCAAACCACCCAGTGACACACCAAGGTGTGCTTGGGAATTAAAACCCTGCACCTTCCAAACACCCTTTGATAGATTCTCTTTGCCTAGTTTCCCTGAATTAATTGGGAATGGCAAATGTTGTGCCAAAGCCTTTTTCCTAAGTGCGGCAAGAATGAAGCGAGCAAGGAAAGCAGAAACTTTGTAGAAAGAGACGGTTATTATGGAAGATAAATACTTTCACTAACTACCATCAGGGCGAAATATTTGTGTTCCACAGGCATTTCTTTTGCTCTGTGTCTGTTCAAAGCAAGAGCGTGATTTCCCAGCACTAACGCTAGGGCCTTCAAAAGACTGACTGGTTTGTCAAACCAACCCCCAGCGATGATAAAAGAAACTTTCCAAAGAAGAGACATGGCTCATACTCCATTTTTCCTTCGCTGCTCAGACCAGAATAACTCCTCTAGACTCACATCAGGGTGGTGGGGAGAAGCGGCGTCCCTGTGTGACAGAGCTCATCAGTTCTCAGATGGGAAACACCCCAGAAGTTGTCACAAAGAACAGCCACTCGGAATGAACCTGCTTTAGATCAACTCCCTGCTCTGAACAGGGACTGAATCTGGTTTCTCTAACTCAATTCAGAGCAGGAGATACATCTGGTTATACCTTCTGAGAACAGCTCACCTCAGACTTCAATGGAGGCACCCAATTAAGTGATGGTCCCTTCCCTCCTTCTCCAGGAGTAGGAGGTGAGGAGATGCTGAGATGGAGCCGGGATGGGTGGTGGATCCAGGAGCCAGCCAAAGCTCAACCATGCAGACAGGAAGGAAAAGAGCCAGGCCCCTGCTCCCGCTGAGGTCCCACCAACCACCTCACCCTCTTCCAGAGCTCACACTGCACAGCCAGGTCCCCTGCCTAAAACATCCTGTAGATCAAGCTGGTTGAGGTCTATCAGATCAGTCCCACTGTTTCAGATCCAAGCGGTTATCAGCCTGACCTGGAGCTGTACCAGGACAACTCCAGTCCCTGATGGACCTGAACTAGAGCAGAACTTAAAAAAGGAAGCACTGCTTCAACTCCCTGTGCAGACACCAGCTTCCACAAGGTTCCCGTGTACCCTTTGTAAAAGCTCATGAACACTCATTAATTTTACTCCCCTTCTAGTTGCTGGTATCACAGCATCTTCCTATGACCCCCTGCCACATGCCAGTAGCTGAACAAGCTGCCAACAGGTCCCATTTTGTCCGCTGTCCCCCCTCCTTGAACCTCTAAACATCAGAAGCAGGACCACCAACTTCTGCGCTGACATCATGCCTACAGAGAAGAAAACTAAGACATTTCTTAAAAATTCCCTTAATCGTATACCATGGAGTAATGCTCGACGCAACCTGAAATTACCAATATCCCACTTGCTGCAACCTCATCTTGGCTGAATGAATTCCCTGCACCTGGAACGTTCCAGATCCCTGCAGACATCGCCACTGGTGACTGCTCACAAAAACGGTTGGAGTTGGGTTCTCACGTCCTTAGGTTTAAAGCTGCTTTAATTGTGTTTTTCCACTAAGTGTCCCTAAATCCTCCTGCCAGGAGAAGCAGATCATAAGGAAAATCCTTCAGCGACTGCCCCGGCCCAGGCGAAGGCCACCTTACACACCGTGCCCTGGAACCGTGACACAAAATCAAGCTATTTCTGAGCATAAATAGCATTGCTAAGTTACTAACCACCACATAACAGAAAATCCTGTTAAGATATGAAATATGTAATGATGGAAGGCAAAAGAATATGTTCAGTTGAAATACAGCCAAAAATTTAAAGACATCAAAGGGGAAAAGCAACCAGAAAACTTGTGCAAGCTTCTCCTTTTTCTATTTGGCCGCTGTAATGACACCAGTAAACTCTGGGCTCTTCCTACCTGCCCTGCAAAATATCATCAATTAGAGGCCCTACATATTCACCTTTTCTACAGATTGCCCCGTAAAAGCTGCAAATGTTCCTGAATCCGTGGCACCAACCCAACCTGGGCAAGGCGCAGATGAACCCACTAAGGGCTGTGAAGTCCCGTGTGACAAACCAAATGCAAGATGGTTCCCACAGCAAGCAGGGAAAGAGCGGTTCCCAACAGACAGCTAAATCACAGAATGCTTCGGGTTGGAAGGGACCTCAAAGATCAGCTCATTCCAACAATCAGGTTGCTCAAAGCCCCGTCCAGCCTGGCCTTGAACACCCCCAGGGATGGAGCATCCACAGCTTCTCTGTGCCAGTGTCTCACCACCATCACAGTGAAGAATTTCCTCCTAATTTCCAATCTAAATCTCCGCTCTTCCAGTTTGAAACCATCACCTCTTGTCCTATCACTGCAGGCCTTTGTAATGTGTATTCTCGGGGGGAAAGGGAAGCCCAGAAGGCTGGTGGGGGGAGCGTGGGGTGCTGGCTGGATCTCCAGTCTGTGCTCTTCTATCAGCTCCTCCCCACTGGTATGAGCTACTGCCTGTCCACACAACTACTCACTTGCATCATTCACCTGTCAAAAGCCATCAGACCACCCCAAAAACGCCCGTTAATGAAAGCACACTTGCAGCATGTCATGAAAAATAAATAAATTGGTTTATTAGTGGTTCGATAACGGGGAACAAATTCCCCACTTAGTTTTTTCTTTGCTCGACCACTCACCCAACCAGCTTAGACCATGGGACTGAAGTCTACTAAAAACAAACCCCAACAATCCTTCATTGAAACATTGAATTGCTGTTACCATCGGGCAGACTGCGGAAGAGGAGATAGCGGCTGTTAATTTGATTTAACTTGTTGCTCTCTGCTTGCACGGGAGCTGCCGCTCCGCTGCGTTCCACCCGCCCTCCGGTCTTCTTCTACCAGCGCACGCACACGGCGATGAGAAACCTGCACCCCAAGAAAAACCTCCTGAAACGCTGGCCCCGCAACACGCCGGCACTGAACGCGGCTCCGCGTTGCTGAAGAAGGCAGGAAAGGGCTTTAAAAAAAGGCACATTTTAGTGCAGTGCAGATACAAGGTAAGCGCCATCGGGAGAGGCTGCCAGGATGTCAGAAATGTGAACGGACGCTAAAGCAAACCCCACTCACGTTCTCCCAAGAAAAACCTACAACGCACCAAAATCCCCGCAACCTGACACCAAGAATTATTATTATTTAGCTATTCTATGCGCACACACACACCAAATGTTTTTGGGTGGCTGCTATCACTTCATTAAAACTATTTAAACAATCTTCTGAGGCTCGGGAACGCGGCTCTTTTAGATCAGCTCACGCTGCCTGAAATCGGAAACAAAATGCCTCCGAAGCTAAAACAGGCACCTTCTACCAACGGCGCTTTTTGGTGTTTTTATTAAGAAAATGCTTTCACTGAACTTCCGAGCAGGTGTGAAGATACAGCACCGCTCAAACTCCTCTCTTTCAAGGTCAAAAGCAGCCAGGGGGTCACCAACCAGCATCGGCACATAGGAGCTGACAGAGGAACAAGCTGTTAAGAATAAAAAACACATTAAAACAAGAGTAAGAATTCCCAGAGATCTCTGTGAGCGTCGGCAGCGTACCCTGACGCGGGTGCACTACCATCAGCCCTCCTCGTTCTCCAGGTCTTTTCTTCTGCCAATGTCCAGTTGGCCACCAAACCATACTGAGGGCATGGAAGAGCTCTGATGGCCAGGACAGGTAGCCAGAGATTTAAATAGGAAAAAAAACTTTACATGGACACTTCTAAGTTGATATGGCTCAATTCAAATTACTTCAACTACTGGGGCACAAGGAAAACAACTTTTTCACGTTAAAAAAAAACCCAGCACTGCACTTTGCTTTGGTCCTCAGAACTAGCCACGCTCCTCACCCCTCTGTATTTGGCCGTGACCCAGCTGTCTTACAGCACAGGTGGCCTCACGACCATCTCCTGAAGCCATGGACTTGCCACCACAGCCCTCGGTGCCATCTACTTATGAGCTGGGGTTCACCTCACGGAAACCGAGCGACGGCACACACCCGCTCCTTGGACACGTGTCCTCCTCAGGCTGGTGGAGAGCGACAGGAGAACCACATCTTCCCAGGCAGAGACAACCCCTCCCTACGCTGCTTCGTTTGCTACCCAGGCAGGTAGACCTGGAGGAGAAAGGCCACGAGGAGCAGAACTGAGCTGGAACTGCACAGGGCAAAGCCAGGGAAAGAGGACTTGCACAGCTCCAGATCAAACTGTGCAGGAAATCAGTTAGCGGAGTAAAACTACCTTAAATTAATGCCCGTCCTCACGTGTTTGATGGGGGGAGCAGCAGAATTGTTGGCAGATGCCATTTCGCTCGCTCCAGGGAGGACACTGGAGCGTTCAGTCCTACGTATAAGCTTCTCTGCCAACCCCTTCCTTTCCCAAAGACAGCAAAAAAATATTGTGATCTGGTTATTAACAGTGACGCTACTGAAAAAAGAGAAAACGCTGCAAAACCGGTCAAAAGAGAGAAATGGGGCAATGGCCACAGGCCAGCTCCAGCGTTGTGACGGTAAGTCAAGTCACTCAGTGCTCAGACAGGATTTGCAGAACCACCTCCCAGTCTTGAGTTGTGCCCGTGACCCCAGACAGGATATTCTGCAGTTCATCAATTCAAAAAAAAAAAAAATTTGNAAAAAAAAAAAAAAGAGTAACATCAGCAACATTTAACCTAACATGCGAGTTCTCAGGTAATCCGGTTAGGCTGCCATTAGTATTCACTACTGAAATGCTTAAACACAGACAAAAATCCTTCCTGAAGCTCACAAAGAGAAGAAATGTGATGATTAACAGCATCACAGAATCATAGAATGGTTTGGGTTAGAAGGGACCTCAGAGATCATCTAGTTTCAACCCCCCTGCCATGGCAGGGACACCTCCCACTAGAGCAGGTTGCTCAAGGACCCATCAACCTGACCTTGAACACCTCCAGGGGTGGAGCATTCACAGCCCGCCCTGGGCAACCTGTGCCAGCGTCTCATCACCCTCAGAGGGAAGAATTTCCTTCTAATTTCCAATCTAAACCTCCCCTCTTTCAGTTTGAACCCATTACCCTTGTCTTATCACTACAAGCCCTTGTAAAAAGTCCCCCCCAGCTTTCTTGTAGACCCCCTTCAGAGACTGGAAGGCTGCAATAAGGTCTCTCTGGAGCCTTCTGTTCTCCAGGCTGAATGAGCGCAATTCCCTCAGCCTGTCTTTGCAGGAGAGAGGTTCCAGCCCTCTGACCATCTCTGTAGCCCTCCTCTGGACCCTCTCCAACAGGTCCATGTCCTTCTTGCGCTGGGGGCTCCAGAGCTGGACACAGTGCTCCAGGTGGGCTCTCACGAGAGCTCACAACTACCACCTCCCTAACAGCGTCACCTGCACACGAGGCCAAAAAATCTCAAAACCAACGTTCAAACTGTTGGGTTCAGTCACAGCCTGGTACCGCTCAGCTTCTTCCAAACTCTGAAGATCCAAACCCCACCGCTGACTTGCCGGATGCCTTCACGTGGCGCGGTAAGGAAAGCGTGGCTGTATCACAGCCGTACTTTGACCCCTGCTCCGATCCTCCAGGGCAAAACCCGTCCCTGGCAGGCTCCAACCATCTTGGGTGACTTCATCCCCGAAGCGAGGTCGGTCACCGTGCCACCTCAGCCAGGAACCACGGAACTTAGCGCAAGGCGCAGCACCCACCGACCGAGCGGGAGGCGGATTGCCTGGCACTGAGGAAAGCCTGGAAGAGTGTTTCCGTCTTGGGAATGATCAACACAGACATGAGGTCTATGCTACGAGACAAAACCTGCTGCAAAGATTTGTTACTTTTTGCAGATGCTCACTGATACCCCGTGGAGCTGGGAAATCTCTGGTTTCACCAGCGCTTTGAAACCTGCAATTTATCCACTCAATGCCTCAAAAATGTAGGAGGCAAATGACCACGTTGCAGCAGCTGCCCTTTAATTTAAACTCTGCAGACAAACACTAAGATTAAATAAAGGTGGGAGGGAAAGAAGCATTTATTTATGCTCATAAAAGGCTGAAAATCTTATCTCCAAACGCAGGGTTACCCACAAAGCTGATTCTGCACATCGTGACAAGTTTTCTCCAAAGCCTTCAGATCGCCCTGAGAAAACCACCGGAAGCTGCTCAATAAACAACTCATTTTCATCCCACACTCTAGACACTAAATTCAATTTCTCTCTGACTCCAGCTTTCGCTTCCCCTCCTTTCTCCCACCCAGAGCGCGGCCGCACTCGAGTCATTAGCGCTAATTCATCAACGCAAATGAATTTGGCATCTGCCTCCTGGGACCCCTCAGTCTTAGGACGTTACAATTTGCTACCAAAACCAAACCAAAACACAAGCGCTGCTCCTAAGCGGCTCGAAACCAGCAGATGCCTCAGGACTTGGAGTCGCCTCCGCCAAAACCATGGCCAAAAAGAATAAATTCCACCTAAAGGCGGCTGCTGCTAGTGAAGAACGTAAAGAGCCCCGATCCTGACGCGTTTCGAGAGGAAATCCTTCCAGATCCGTGGAGTTTTGGCTAGCTTCATTGACCCAAGGCGCTGGGTGAACCACCCCGGGGTGAGAGCGGCCTGCGAGCCTCTGCTCCAGCACCAGCGACCGAACGCAGCGTTTAAACACACACACGCCATTCCCTCTCCCTCCAGATCAGCCGGCATCGGGACACGAGGCCCACGAAATTAAATTCTTTCATCCCGGCGCTAAGACGATGGACGGAATCCACGCCGTTGTCTTTTAAGCCTTTACCGCAGGAGGGAGAATATTCAGCACAGGAGCGCCGGGAGCGTCTCACAGCGCAGGAAAACGAACATCCCTATTAAAAAACCAACCCTGAAAACGTTCCGCGTCCCTTTCCGCATCCCAGGGGTGGTTTTCCCCTTGCTCACCGAGGGAGAAACGGGCGATATCCTCCAGCAAAGCGAAGGCAGCGGCTTCTGCGTCGAAGGGGCCGCGATCAATAAGCGCAAGAGGCGTTATCGGGGAATTCGCCGTCCCCGCCTCGGCCGGTTGCCTCCCGTGTCACCACCGTTACCTGACGGGAATTCTTAATTCCCGAACCAGAAGAGGCCGCGGTTTAACGGAATTCCGCTGCCTTGGCAAGTTTCTGAGCAGAACGGCTGGATTTGCTTCCCGTCGCTACCGCGTCATTCATTAAGCGCATCATAAGCTGGGCGGTCAGGAACGGGTAAAATTGCTCGGTTTAAAATTAAAAAATTAAAAAAAAAACCCCAACAAACAAACGAAACGAAGCAGGACAACGTAAGGAAGGGGACGCAGAAGCCACCGCGGGCCCCTCCGGGGCCAGCCCGGCCGCCGGGCACCCGGGCCCACGCATTTCGCAAACGACTTTCATTTCGAATTCACCTTCCCAGGCCTTTTGTTTCGGTTTTTTTTTATTCCCCGCCTCCAGCTCCG
>VZZY01017130.1:25239-45542 GCA_013400335.1 Eurystomus gularis | reverse complement strand
CTGTGGCGTGGGAAGCAGCGGAACAGGGGATACAGCGGGGCTGGGGGGTAAAGAGGAGGGGGCTGCAGTGGGGCTGGGGGTCTGCAGAGGAGCCGGGGGCTGCAGAGCAGGGGGCTGTGGAGCGGGGAGCAGGGGGTCTGGGGTCTGGGGGCCCAGGAGCAGCACCAGCACATCCCCTTCAGGCTGCGGCCTTGGGCCTCGCTGCCTTTGCGCTGGGGTCCAGGATGCTGAGCCCCCGGATGCTGAGCCCCCGGCGCTCATCGACCCCCGGGTTTCAACCCGGTTTGTCCCCGTCTCCGCCATCCGCGCTCGCTCTCGGGGGGCTCTGCCCAGCCTGCCCCCCGCTCTCAATGTGCCCCAGAGCGGGGAGCTGAGCCAGCCCCTTGGCACCAACGGAGGAGCGCGTACAATTAGAGGAAAACGGGGGTTTTTTAAGCTCAAGAGTCTATGAGTGTTTTTCCCAGTCGCTCCGGTTTCCTGGCGCTCCTGGCCAACGCTGCTGTTTCCACCAGTGGGTGCAAACCCAACTTCCCCCCAGTCCGGCGCATCCCGGAGCCGGTGACCCCGGTGCCGGTGCAGCGTGTGCTGGCGTGGGGCCTTCCCCCACAGCTCTAAAGGCCTTTCCCGTCTGCTGCCTCTGACTCACCTCTGAAAGAAATGAATGATGATGAATCCCATTTGCCAATGGAGTCATCACCGTTAATCATAGAATCGTGGAATCATTCTGGTTGGAAGGGACCTTTAAGCTCATGGAGTCCAAGCGTTCCCCCAGCACTGCCAGGGCACCACTAACCCCTGGCCCTCAGCACCACATCTCCACGGCTTGGAAACCCCTCCAGGGATGGGGACTCCACCACTGCCCTGCCCAGCCTGCCACAGCCCGCGACAGCCCTTTTGGGGAAGACATTTCTCCTCATGTCCAACCTCAACCTCCCCTGGCACAACTTGAGGCCATTTTGTCCTGTCACTTGTTCCTTGGGAGAAGAGCCCGACCCCACCTGGCTCCAACCTCCTGTCAGGGAGTTGTGCAGAGCCAGAAGGTCTCCCCTGAGCCTCCTTTGCTCCAGGTCCCTCAGCTGCTCCTCACCACACTCCTGCTCTAGACCCTTCCCCAGCTTCGTTGCCCTTCTCTGGGCACGCTCCAGCCCCTGAATGTCCTTCTTGGAGCCCTTCTTGGAGTGAGGGGAATCCTGCACCCTCTCCTCACTCCAGTCCCAGCTTCCCTCTGTGGCTGCCAAGCCCCAGTCCCCAGCCCAGCTCTGGCACCAGTGCTCCAGTGCTGGACACTTGGCTCTGGACACTGCCCGCTCGGCTGGG
Source organism: Eurystomus gularis (assembly GCA_013400335.1). Classification (NCBI taxonomy): domain Eukaryota; kingdom Metazoa; phylum Chordata; class Aves; order Coraciiformes; family Coraciidae; genus Eurystomus; species Eurystomus gularis. The sequence goes on along the minus strand of VZZY01017130.1, from coordinate 44,225 downwards.
GACAAGGGCAGGCTCCCGGCTGCTGGAGCAGTTGTGCAAGCCTCTCACGAGCATAAATGTCAAATTCCTTAAAAAATGCTTGTTGCGGTTTCGGCTGAGGGTAAGGAAGTGTTGCCAGCAGGGAAAAATGGTTCCCTCTACTTCTTGCAATCAATTGCATTTCAATTCTGCCGTTTATCTGCTTGTTCCCACTCTGTGGGATGGAGCTGGGATGCTCCCAGTGAAGCCTCCTCACCTCACCCTCAAGCCGAGAGGGTGAGCCTGTCCCTGGGTGCTTGCTGGGTGGGGACAATGACAACTGCTGAGTCTTTCACATGTCACCACACCCCAAAACGTGGCTTCGGGCTCCCCTGGGAGTGCCTGCTGCTCTCCCTTCCCTGGTGAGTCTCAGCTTCCCTCCTTTTGCCGGGTGCTCACCTGATTCTGGACCTACATTATCCCCCCAACCCATCCAGCCCTGCCCACGGTGGCCGAGGCTGGCGGCAGGACCTGAGATGCTGCTGCACGAGCACCTGGCTTGGAAACGTGTTGGGAATGGTCCCTCTGCATCGCCTGGCCCCACGCTTCACACCACGGAGCCTGCGGAGACAAACCGGGGAGAGATGAGCACCTTCCTGGGGATGTGGAGGCACTGCCATGGGAAAAGCCTCTTGGCATCCCTAGTTGGGAACATGGGCTCAGCGTGGACCCCTCGGAGACGTGGGAGCAGTCAGAGGAGGCCCAGCAAGTCCTCAGCGGTGAGGAAAGAAAAGGAAAATCAAGTGGTAAAGCCAGAGCAGCAGGAAAGAGGAGACGCTGGTTTGGTCGCTGGCTCTGTCGCTGCCTCAAAGATCCCAGCTCTGATGGGTCTTGCGTGCTGCCCTTGTTAGCGTGGATTTAACACGGGGATGTTTCGTTTCAGGGAAGCGCCAGGAAAAAGATGGAGGAGAGAGAAGTGGCTCTGGAAAAGCTCTGGCACAAACCCTCTCTGGGCTCCAAGGCAGCCCTGGGCTGCCCCCGAGCCCCCCGAGCAGCTCTGGCCCGCCAAGGCTGTTGGCAGGGGCTGAACAGAAGGAGAATGTTGCTGTCAACACCTTCTCCCCCCGTTAGGACAGAGCAGGCGGGTGCTTACGAGGCTGCTGGGGCTTGTCTGCTCCTGCTCCCAGTTTTTTTCAGGGAAGGAGCCGCGTCCCACCCGTCCTTCGTACGGGACACTGTGGTCCACAGCCCAGCTCTGAAGGAAACGGGGGGTTTGGACCCACAAGAGTTGCCAGGAGCGTTCTCAGAAACCGGGAAGTGACAAACAGTGCCCAGCCTGTAGCCAGGAAGGGGAGGCTTAACTGACCTTCCTTCAGAACTCCAGATCCCCAGCTGGAAGCGCTGCAGAGGTGGCAAAGCCCCAGCTCCTCAGCCTGGGTGCTCCCTGCAGCATCTCCTCCAGGGTCAGGTATCGCAGCGTCCCCTTTTGCTCTTAGATCCAGTGGCAGTGATGTCATTTTGCTTAACACCAGCAGCGAAAAACGCCACTCTTCAAAACAAACAAACAAAATCCACAAACCCAAACCCTCAGCACCAAGCAGATGCTTCAAACCCAGCTGGGCACAGCACGTGCAGTGGCTGCGGGGCTCTGCCGGCCTCTCTCACAACCCCTGTGTCGGGTTCTCCACTGCCTGTTGAAATTTAAGAGCGGCTCCCAGCTCCAGCCGCACGTACCGTGCTGTTTAAATCAGTAGCGACTGCCAGAGCTTCCAAGCAGCCGGTTCCCGGAGGTATCACGCCGTGAATCCGAGCCAGCGCCGCAGCTGCTGCTGTTCCACGTTGGGAGTTTCTCCAGCCTCAGCCCCCACTGCCAAGGTTAGTGCTGTGACACTGGTCCCACGCTCCCAGCTGGAGCTTTCTCCTGCTTTTCCACAGGAAAACGGCGTGAGGGAGCTGGAGGCACGTCTGGTGCACCTGCAGCACTGGTGAAGGGAGCGACACGAGGAGGATAACCATAGCATTGTGGGCTGGTTTGAGTAGGGATGCTTCAAGGTCATCTCATCCAACCCCCTGCAGGGAGCAGGGACATCTGCAACCAGAGCAGGTTGCTCAGAGCCCCGGCCAACCTCACCTGGAATCCTTCCAGGGATGGGGCAGTGACCACCTCTCTGGGCAACCTGGGCCAGGCTCTCACCACCCTCAGCAGCAACAATTCCTCCCTTCTCTCTAGTCTAAATCTCCCTCTTTGAGTTTAAAACCATCCCCCCTTGTCCTGTCCCAACAGGCCCTGCTCAAAAGTCTGTCCCCATCTTCCTGACAGGCCCCTTGAAGTCCTGAGAGGGATAAACGTGGGCTTGGAGCTCCCCAGCCCTGGGTTGAGCACAGGTATATCCCTGGAACCTGCTGGCGTCCCGCATCTTGAAAAGAAAACCTCCGACTGCAAATGTTATTTAGCACCTCCCTTCATGAGAAAGCACGATGGGAGCTGATGATGGGAGCTGATGATGGGAGAGCTGACGGACAAAGCAGCCGCAGGGATCCGAGAGGGTATTTCTGTTGCTTCTCACCTCAAGCTGCTGCAGGCAGCTGCTGTTTGCCTGAGAAGTTCACAACACGCACCCCAGAGCCGACTTCGGCGCCGTTACAACACCACCAGACCACTCAGCCCGTTTTCTCCCAAAGGAACGCTTTATTGACAAGTTCCCTCGCTATTTATCTGTATAAACAGTTCAACACCCGAGCTCCAGCACTCCCAGCTTCACGGTCTCTGCTCCAGGCCAGTTCCAAAGGAGGAGTGCCAGTAGATGACACCCCACCTGCCACCTTGTACATCTGCCTTTGAACTCCATCCTGTGTCCCCAGGTCTGCAGAGGGAGGGGAGCAGGGCTGGGGGAGACGGAGATTTGTCAGCAGGTAAGTGTCAAAACTTGCTTCTCTAAAGAGGGGTCAGAGACGGTCCCTCCGGGGGGATAAACCACTAAAACTACCCCGATATGTACACCGGCAAGTCTAAAGACCTGAGTAAGTCCCACTTGGCCTCTAAGGCACAGAACTGCTCACTCTAGGTATTTCTACGTGGAGGCACCTTGCCTAGAATAAGATCAGGCCTCTAGGAGAACGCTCGGAATTTTTCAGCTCCTGAGCAATGAAGTTGGACATCCAGAGAGCAAAACACCCAGCTACAGCAGGAACCGGGGGAGCTCCAGGACTCTCTGCCAGTTTTGTAAGCCAAGGTTAGAGCTGGGGCCTTCTGCTGAATAAACCCATCCCGTCCAGATGCAGGAGGTGGAGGAGCCTCGGGGAGCAGAGCCCCTCAGCAGTGTCCATGTGGGTAGAGCCAGCACCGGCCTCGTCCATCGGGCCCTTCCGAAATTCCTCCTCCAAGGAGGAAGGCAAAAACTGAGAGGGAGAAGCAAGTTTCATACGCTCGGGAAAGGGAGTGCACCACTGAAGCGAACACAAGGACGGGCTCACGAGCATGCTGCAGAACTCCCGTGCTACTCTCCCAGCTTTACAACCCTTAGTCTTCTCTAGAGCAGAAAAAAAAAACCACAAACCCATAACCAAGTAAAGCAGGTGATGTAAGGCTTGCGAGTCAGCGTCAGAGTCCGAGGGAGCAATCCCTAATATGATGCCAAAGCTTTTTTTTTTTTCTTCCTTTTTTTTTTTTTGTAAGCTTTATTTCTTTAAAGTTCGTTGCATTGAAAAATAAAGATTTTTAGTTCTGTTAAAGCTAGAGCATTAGTGTAACAACGAGGCAGCTGCTCAGTGAAGTTTCCCTTTGGGGAACCCAGAAAAAACCATTTACCCCATTGATCAGGCGGCTCCAAAGAGAGCTGGAGAAAACGGTCACAGGAGAAGCCGGGGAGCTCAGGGAGTGGCCGCACAGCACGGAGAAGGCAGCAGGAGCTGAAGCTGAGGTGCCCATGAACTTGGCTTCTCCAGCCCCTGTCCTCCTCACGCTGCTCAGGACAACGTCTCCATTCCAAGGTAGGTCAGACAAAGGAAAGACTGTTTTGGGTTTTTTTTTTAATCTATCTGGCATTTCTGAGCCGCTCGAAGGAAACTCCACCTTAGCCGCTGTCCCAAAAGGACAGCAGTGATACATTTAATCTACAAACTTTAGTGTAAAATATTATCTGTGTACAAAACTTTGCATTCTCTTTATTTGACTCGGATCCAGCAGCAGTGTCTATGAACGGATGAACGATGGATCTCTCCAGCCCGGCTCTCAGCCCCTGTTTGGATTCGCAGGTTGTTGCCATCGGGAAGGTTTGGGAGGGAGGGGGGGGGCTCGCTCTTACAGTTGTGCACAGCCGTGCAAAGCCGCGGCGCGGGTCTAGAAGGGAGCGTTGTCTTGGGGAGGCTTGTCTCCAGCTCCCGAGGGGGAGTGCAGGCCCTCGGTGCTGTTTTCCCTGCTGCCCACCACTCTGGACTGAAAGGAGAGGAGAGAGTCAGGATGACCGGCAAAGCGGCACGGAGAACATCAAGCCAACTCCCCCTCGCCGAGGTCACCTACTGTAGCAAAGACTTCACATATCTGAGAGGCCATTTGCCCGAATACTAGTCTACAAGAAAAACAGCGCAGAAATTAAAGTTTCCGCACGTGGCTTCACGCGGGGATGTTGAGAGACAAAGCAAAGCGTTACCTTTATGGTCCCAACTCTATCTTCAAATGACTTGAAGGTCGCAGAATTCCTTGAAGAAAGGAGGGGGAAGACAAATTAAAAAAAAAAAAAATCAAAGAAGAAATCAAGACAAGTTAATTCTTAAACAGTGTGACCGGGCTCTCTGGCTGTTCTCATGCAGCGACAGCAGCACCCAGAACACTTCCAGCTCCTCACAGCCTTTGGTACAAACCTCTTGGGCACACCAGACAAGGACATCACCCAAGTGTGAAGGAAAACATTTGTACCACACGCAACCAATTGCTCAAGCTAAAGCGTCGAGGGAAACAAGCCCTGGTTCGTGAGGGAACCAACGCTTCCTAAGCGGAGCTCTTAGTTTCACAAGGCTTCCAGCTAAAAGCATGAGGTCTTAAATAATGGAAAGGAAAAGCTGGAAAGGGTTTAAAACAAAGGTTTTGGTTTCCTACGTTACATCCCGCAGGCGGGAAGGGCCGTGGGCCTGCACCTATGGGCAGCTTTGTTAGGACAGGACGGATTGGGAAACGCTCATCACACCTACGGTGTAATAAATTAATCAGAGGATTTCATATTTCTAGCAAAGAAAACCAGGTCAATTGTTTGACAACCTGACAAGCTTCTTTGCTTGCAAACGGTTCAGGGGAGTGCTCTGTACCCAGCACTCAGATGAGGCAATTACTCAGAGCGAGCTGCTCTCCCCAGGCGAGGCTGCGGGAGCACTGGGAGCACTGGGACACGACCAGCCTCAGCTCAGCTATTTTTGTTCCAAAGAATCGCTTTATATTTGTGCCTATAAAACCCTCCACCGATCTGGAATGACGATGAACAGAGCGAGAGTTTCTGTGGGCCGCATAAAATGATAGAATTGTTTAGGTTGGAAGGGACCTTTAAGCTCATGGAGTCCAAGCGTTCCCCCAGCACTGCCAGGGCACCACTAACCCCTGGCCCTCAGCACCACATCTCCACGGCTTGGAAACCCCTCCAGGGACGGGGACTCCACCACTGCCCTGCCCAGCCTGGCACAGCCCGCGACAGCCCTTGCCACCAAGAAATTCTTCCTCAGCTCCAACCTCAACCTCCCCTGGCACAACTTGAGGCCATTTTGTCCTGTCACTTGTTCCTTGGGAGAAGAGCCCGACCCCACCTGGCTCCAACCTCCTGTCAGGGAGTTGTGCAGAGCCAGAAGGTCTCCCCTGAGCCTCCTTCTCTCCAGGCTCAACACCCCCAGGTCCCTCAGCCGCTCCTCACCACACTCCTGCTCTAGACCCCTCATCCAGCCCTGGCTGTCCTTTCGTCTGCCAGGAGATCACCACCTAACGCACAGGACAGGCTGAGAAGGACACTGGGCTTCCTGCTTGGAGACAGAGGGGACTCTAGTTAGGATTCTTCTCGGCACTAGCAATGGCCATGCCATACACTGTGAGAGGACGACTAACCCCTTCCCTCCCGGGACCTCTGAAAGCTGCAAATTTCCATTAGACTTTGCTACAGTTGGAACACGGCACTTAGACCAAGAACCACACAGGCGCTAACAACCATAAAAAGAGTCTGGGTTAAAAAAAACCAAACCACCCTGAATTAGCCAAACTGCAGGACGTGGTGGCCCCCGACGCTGAGCGGGGGCTGCTTAGGAAGGGAACCGTTTGTACAAATCAGAACAAAAACCCAACGATGCCGGAGTCAGCTGGACTCTCCCACCGACCCCACTCCGGAGACGCGGGCGTTCGGTACGTTACCTCATCGCTGGCATACTTATCGAGTGGCGAATGGAGTAACTGCTACTCGGAAGCATTCAGAATAAGGAGGAAAAGGTTAAATTAAATGACGATGTTATACGGACACCGTGCCAAAGCAGTGTACCCCAGGTTCCGAAGGGCTTGCTGTCCACACACAGGCGGCTGTGGAGAACCGCAGCAGCCAGAGCCAGCCCCCTCCTCCCACATTTAACAACGGCAGCCCCGAGCTTAAATCCTGAAATGTCTGGAAAACTCAACTGCAGACTGAGACCGTGCTACAAAAGTCAATGACAGAGCATCGGCCTGTGGTATTTTTCTCAATCTGTGTCAAGAGGGTAAGCAAGGCTTAAATCAGCGGCTTCCCCTTCACCATCTGCAAGGGCCTGGCGGGGAAACAAACGCTCTTTTAGTGGCCTTGAAGAGAGTCTTACCTAAAGGAATTGGAGAAGGGGTGAGCCCTGGGAGCAGCCACGGGCAGCAGAGAGAAAAGGGAAGCAACAGTCAGACACTTGTGCAGATCTCAACACAAAACGCGGGGCGGCTAAGGGGTCACGGGATCATGGGACAGCAGAGTCAACCACCCAGGAGGAAGACTCTCAAAATAAATTACAGAAGCAAGCATTAAAAAGTTACTTTTCATTAATTCAAGCCAAGCTAAGATGTTTTTCAGAGAACAGCAGCACCTACAACTTAGAGCCAGGGTGCTGGGGAGGGAGAGGAATGGGTATGCAACAAGAACAACCCAAAACACATTACCTACTCCCATCCATGGCTTTCCTGCGATTTATTTGAGTACATTCTCCTAAACTGAGGGTTTTACCAAGCACTAGTGTGCTCCCCACGAGCTCTCACACAAAGACAGCATTGCTGGGATCTCTGCTTGAGAGCTCCCGTAACAGGAACCTGCACCTTATCTCGCCAAGCCTGCAGATCTCAGTTACAGCTCCGAGCACAAACACATCTCAGCACCATAAAGATAATCGTATCTGGATAAAAGGGATCATGTTTACCCCGTCACCTGGTTGCCCATTTTTAGGTTTCAAGGCAAACCATCCCCCAGCAGGTTACCAGATTTCCACGCGTGATTCTGTGATGCGGCAGCATCTCCGTAGTCTGAAATAACAGACCAAAGTTTCCTACTTCCACTAGGAAGATCACCAGGGTGCTCTAGAGGAGCTTCTCCTACCAGGAGCAGTGTTTTATTCCACTTGGATATAATTTTGGTCTCTGCAGCAGGAGGCAGTCACGGCAAGTTGGATCTGAAGAACTTGGCAAGGAGTACAAGGGCTTTTCCTTACAGCCAGAGTGAAGACGTTAGGCTTTGTGGTTTCATTTCCCCGCGCACACAGGTCAGCTCTTTGGCAGGGCAGACCCCTCGAAAGGCTGTCTTTGCATGCAGAATAAATTTACTTTCTACTTACTGTTGCTGAAAAGAGAAGAACACAGCTAGCACATGCCCATGCCCCACGCTACTCTGCATGCTACACCACAAGCTCGTCCGTTCAGCATCTCGCCCGGACCTCACAATAACCCTTTATTTTTAAATAAAGTCGACATAAATTCGGGGCTTTGCAGACACCTTTGGGGCTCGGAGTAACATTTCATAAGAAATTTGCTTGTAGTGTCACACAGAGCAGCAAACGTTGCCAGGCAGCGTGCGGTGCGTTGGGGGACACAGCACAGAGCACGCTGTTATCACCCAGAACAAAACACTTCCCGTTCTGCACTTCACTGGGGCCAGCAAAATGCAGGGACAGAACTTTTCAAATCCAAATCACTTTAACTGTAAGCGGAGATAACAGGAAAAAGCTGGATGGGCCAAGATTTGAAAAAAAAACCAATCCCACCAATTAAGTGTTAACTCCCCAACCAAGCCACACCTGTAACATTTACAGGGTTTTTTGGCCAGAATACAGTGATCCTAAAGATTTAGCCCAGGGACACACTCCTTGTGCTTCAGAGCATTTTTTAACTGGAATTACGACTACGCCCTCCGTGTATGTGAGGTGTTTGTCCCCTTCATCACACCTTCCTTGCATTTATCAACCGGTGAAGGCTGACTAAACACGGAAATCCCTTCTGTTATCTCAACGCTTCCAGTGATGGAAAAGAAACCTGCTTTACAAGTGAACTGGCAGGGTAAGAGGGGGAAAACAGAAAGCACAGCAGCAGAGGTTGCAGTGCAAGCTACGAGGCCTGTAACAGAGACTCTCTGGGGACAGAGGTCGTCCCCAGTCCTTCACAGGAGCGATCACAACACCGCAACAGACTTCACTCCTCGTCAGCTCTGATCACTCTGGCAGAGTTTCACCGGGCAAGGGCGGAAAGTGGGACAGTTGCTGCAGAAACTTCTGCTCAGGGTGAAACCTTATTCAGCCTCAGAAATACCGAGGCTGGAGCACAGCACAGGAGACAGAAGTCTGTTTATACACGCAGAGAAAAAGTGCAAGTCTTAAAAATATCAATCATTACTGTGTTCCCCCACAGGGCCAGGCAGACAAAGCAAATCCTGCTGGCATAACTTTGGCAGGGATTCCCAAGCGGTAAGACCGAAGCCACCTCTTTCATAACACCCCCCTAAGGTATTAGCTATAAAAAGGAATGCAGATGTTTCCATCGGTGAGTAATGCTGAGCAATGCCATCGCTGCACAGGCCAGCTGAATACGCTGCCAGATTTCACCACGACTATGCCAGGGCAGCTCTGTCGCCAGGAGGGACAGGCACACTCGACCGTGCATCCCCTCCCTCCATCACCTGCTCCTGGGATGGCATAAAACATGTCTGCAGCTCTGTAGTAAGCTGGATTTTCCCAGCCAAATGACAACAGGCAGGACCAAACCCATAAAAATGGCTTCTTCTGGTGGCAACACAGGTTTGGGAGTTCCCCGGTTGGTTCAAAAAGCACCCGGTGCTTTGCCACAACAGCCTCACGCCAGGATCTGTAATCTCCTGGGATTAAGCGTCCATCTTCCTGCAGACTAGGTAGTTTCCAGGGAAGAACAGTTAAAACTTGAATACTGGAAAGGGAAGGAAGGCAGCTAGTCCTCTGCCAAATTCAGAGAAGCGAGCTACAGAAAATACCAGAAATTACCCTCCAGGAACACAGTAAATAACTCAGGGAGGACAGAACTCGAATAAATCAGCACTACGGGATCAGAGGCCAACACGTTCTTACCACTTGGATATTCCCAGCCACAGTGGAATAGGAAATTCCCTACAAAGAATGACAGCTCCCTGTTCAATCCAAGGTCTGGTACACCACGTTAAATACAAGAATACTTCCTCAGTGGCCTAGATGGGTTGTGTATTCAGAATTCACTCTCAAATCCAAGAAAAACGTGGTCGGGGCATTCTGCATGAAAAACCCCGGAGGTCGTCGCAAATGGGGAAGCAACCTTCAGCTTAAAGAAGAGGAGGTAAGTCACCAACTCTAACCTTGAACTTCTTACAGTTCAAGGGAGCCACCCTCCACATTCCAATTCAGAGAGGTTTAAATTTTGCAATTACTTCAGCGGTCATCTGCTTGAGGAATCCAGGCAACCGCCAGCCACCAGGAGGAATTCTTAATGCTGTCATCAGCGACTGACTCAAGTCCCATCTTCCCACCTACGTGACACAGCCGTGCCTGGAAGGCACACTGCCCTTCTCCCCAGAAAGCTGGCACACTGGTCTGGAAACCACATGAAATGCAGCATCCAAAGTTTTTATGCCTCGTTTTAAGGCGTAACGGAGCACAGGAGTGATGACCCCTTTCTAATGTGAAGCAGTAACACTGAGAAAACACCTCTCCCTAATACAGTAATCACGGAATCATAGAATGTTAGGGGTTGGAAGGGACCTCCGGAGATCGTCAAGTCCAACCCCCTGGAAAAGGTAAATTTTAACACTGGTTTCTTACCTATGACGTAAAAGCTGCAGTGAAACCAGATGACAATAAAAGGGGAAGGCTGCTAAAAACATTGTCAGCTTTCCTAAGCCAAATTGAACTTAAACGCCTTAGAACTGGTTTTATCCCACCAACAAGTCTTTAATAAGCATTTAATCTGTCCTAAACTGACGCAGAGGCCCACACAGAAGGGGGTCCGTCAACAGCAACGTGCTGCCAACGAAGCAGAAAAATGGAAAAAAGCCGAGTTATTGTCTAAGGTCCCATTGCTGTGTGAAACCAACATCAAAGCAGCAGAGCAACACAGAAATCATACCTCATGTCACCAAGTTTCCTGCTGATAACAGAACCCACGTTGGAAAGGGCTGCTGAAGTCTTCTGTCCTGCCTGGGAAAGGGTTTCCTGGGTCTTCTTATAACTACGTAATAAAAAAAGAAAAAAATCAGAAATTGAACTAATGGGTCTGAAAGCAAGAAGCAACCTTTCCCCCAGTTTGCAAAAGGAACCCATGTTACAGGGGAGAAGCCAGGTTAGTGAGCTGCACTGACCTCACTAAAGGAGCCCCTGTGTACATTCAAGAACCTGAAGTTTTAAAAAAGCAAGTGTAGGATTAACCTTTCCATACACTCCCTTTACCATTTGGACCATATGTTCTTCAATCTAAAAAACATTTACACACAAAAAAAAAATCACCCAAACCCAATTTTCCACATGGAAAATCTACTAGGACACCGTCATGTCCGATTTTCTCTACAACTATCTTTTCGTCTCCTTGGGAAAAAAAAAGTCTAGGAACCTGTTCCACGATACCCTTTGCAGCCTTGAAGATGTTAGAGCGTTTGTTGTAGCGTTAAGGTTATGGAGCAAAGAGGCAAGACTACCATCGCTGTATGGAAAAGATGCGGAGGAATCAGCATTGCTTCTACAACTCGCAGTTTAGAAGTAAATTGGTAGAGAAGTTTCCTATCAGTTACCATTCACCACAACGCAGCACACGTCTGACAGCTTCTCTTTGTCAGCTGGTTACGGTTGAGTTTATACCAGAGCAGGAGAAGACAGACGCTTGGGAACCTTTGTTTCCTTCAGATGAGACTAATCTCAGGAACAAAGGTTTTTGGAGCCATTTTCATGCATCCTCTCCTCTCTAAGCTATTCCACACTTGGTGGTTAACATCTAGATTTATGGCATTCTTCAAACAAGTTCAACAATTTAAGCCATGCTTTCTTATTTCAAAATATTTCAGCTTGAGATTATTTTTCTGTCTGCCTGGGATATTTAGGAGAAGGGCATTATAAACAGCCTGATGTTTTCTCGCATGCCTGAGCTCCCAAGGCCAGAAGCACCATGATGACAGGCGGCTTATTTACATCCCATTCCCTCCAGAAAGAGCCGCAGGAGACAGCGGCGCAGCACCTGAACTACAGTGTGTGGGTTTGTTGGGTTTATTTAAGTCTACAGCCAAGTATTTCTCAACCAGGAATGTAAGTGAGACTTAACTAGAACAGGGCAAAACCTCATCATCTCTACCTTCTCTCTTCCTGCTCCTCAAAGCCAATCCCTACAACCTACACATTTTTCAGACCAATTCCTCTTGAATTCAGCAACTCCAGAAGAACCTGAGCGTGCCCACCAGCAAGGTTTCAACACCGTTTCTCCACAGCACAATCTTTTGCAAGAAGTCATCACGTCAGGACAGTGGAGGCATTAACTGGTAACCACCAACGCTGCTTGCTCTCACTCATGCCTTCCTACCACGATAGCTGTTTGAACCCCAGCCCGAAGCTGCTCTGGGAGGGGAGGGTCTCAGGCCCTGCCTTCAGCAGCCAGGCTCCTCCCGGCTGCCTGAGTCCTGTCACGGGATTTGACTTACAGCTGCCCTGAACGCCAAGGACCTTGTGCTCACCCAAGTATGTCGTGCTGACTACGTCTGCTCGGCACTTGGCTCCAAGATCAGCACCGAGCACCAGAGCAGCGGTGAGGGGAAGGGTTTCCAGACTCCCAGGGCACCATCAGGCCACGCACACGCTGCAGACTCCCAGCTATTATGATGTCTGGCTTCAGCAGATAAAGGCCAGAGATTCTCTAGCCGTGTTTTTCCACAAGTGACAGCAGTATTCTTAAGACAGCCAAAGACGCAGCACTCCCGTGCTGCTCCTTCTGCCCGAGCGTGCTCCTCCACCATGCCAGCACAACTGCTTGCGCTGACACATCGATCCAGATCAAGGAAACGATCCAGATGAAATATAAACTGGGAAGAACAAAGCAAAGACAGCGGCAGCCAGATCAGATGGCTGGCCCGGTCCTGCACGCACAGCTCCCACCCACACGCACACACCTCCGCTGCTGCAGCGCAGGAGGCAGAGCCTGCGAAGCTCTAACCCAGAACTGCCACCAGCCACACATGTGGGACTGCATCTGTGACAACCAGGGATCAGCTTATACAAGACTTTAATGCAACTTAACTACGCCCAGCCCTGACCTAGAAGTCGCAGCTACTCTCCTGCAAGGAACACAGCCACGTTTACCAGGGCTTTAAATTCACCCTCACTCGCTTTCCTCCCTTAGCACCAGTACAAACACAGTAGAATAATCCAAATCCGGGAGTAGCGAATATGAGCTCTGATTTAATACCTTGCTCTATGAACTGGCAATTGGCTGCAGCAGAAGCTGCGGAAACGATCTCTGCCCTGCGGCGTTCATCCTGCGGCATTCCAGCATTTCATCGCATCCCTCTCCTATAAATCCTGACAGGGAGGAGCCAGGAACCCTCAAATCCTCCTTCACCCACCAGCACCAGCTTCCTCCCACTTGCTCTCATCCAGCAATCGCCGTTTGTGCAGCCTGGCGCCGTACACAAACCACCCCATTCATCCTGTGTCCTGGTTTCCGTGAAACAGGAGCTAGAGATACGGGATACTCCCGGCTGATTCCTGCCCTGCCCGTGCACTGCTTGCAGGGGGCACGTCTGGGGCCAGGAATGGCAACTGCCAGGAGTTCAGCAGCGCACAAAAGCACCGTCAGGTCACCAGTTAGGTCCATTCCCAGTTCAGACAGGACGGTTGTTAGTTGTACCGCAGAGAAGCTCTGAAACAGGGAAGAGAATGCATCTGCATAAAAAAAACCCACCACCAACACACGAATAAAACCTCATCCTCTGATTTCTTGAACTCGACTCTTCGCATTTACTGAGCTCTAGACAAAGGAAGTGGAAATTCTTATTGTCTTCTGAAACGTTGCTGGAATCTTACCTCCCACGGCCCCTTGTCTCTCCATTTTCATCGGCACCTACTTGGCTGCATGAACCGTCACCCTGTCCAGTGCCAAAGCAAGCAGGAAAACTCGCGCCACAGCTATTCAGGCCTTAAGTGCTCTACAAAAGCACGCTTCCGCCACACTTCTGGTGCTTATCGAGTGCAAGGAAGCAGATCTAAGAGAAGTTTTCGATTCCAGCAGGGCACACCCAGGGAGGAACTCTGATTAAACACCGCTGGCTGTCAGCAAGCACAAACACCAAGGTCATTCTATTTAGCAAGGGAACGGTGACAATTTACATCTTCTTAGGCTAGAAAACATACACAGAACATCGAACAGCAGACCTGCACACTTGAAAGTTCTTTCTGATACTCTTATTTTTCATCTCCATTTGTCTTTAACCCATCTTGCAACAAAAATCTTCCCTTCACAGGCGCTGCCGGTAACAAGCCAGCTCAGAACCACAGAATTGCTAGGGCTGGAAAAGACCTTTAAGATCATCGAGCCCAATCGTTACCTAACTCTACCAGGCTCCGAGGACTGGATTTCATAGCTGCTCCAGGGAACAGGCAAAGCTGGCCTACCTACGCCCAGCCTCACCATGGTTTCCACCAGCTCCGAGAACAATGTCACTGTAAAGGATTCCCCTACATCCTGTGGGAAAGCTGCTGCCGGAAGGACAAAGGCCAGCTTCTGTAATGTGCTTCCATAATCTAGCCCAGATGAGAATTTAATTGCTGATATTTAGTAAAAACATGGCTAAGAGAGCTTCGCAGCCAACACGTGGAGGATAACAGCTGTGAGGCTGAAGCTGTTCAAGGCCGTTTGGGGCCCCAACGTGGCCGAGCAGCTGCCTTGGACACTACAGCTCTGCTTGTTCTCATCAGGTACCACAGCAAGAAGAAAAGCTCCTGCTTGTTATCCTGGGGAGGGCCACAAGAAGAGGTCGGTCTGGCTGTTCCACAGCTCACCAGCTGAAGATACAGGGCTCAGCTGCCCAGCAGCCTCAGCCAGCTGTGAGAGCAGGCAGGCGCTTGAAAAGCATCACTTGGCTCACAAGGGAATCATTCCTGAGGAAAAGCTCCCTCTCCCAGAAGAGGCATTTAATGGGTTAAAAAAAGTGAAAGCTAAGAAAGAGAAACCTTGAAGTAGATCGAGTCAGAGCAGAGGACTGTGAGCAGGGGCACAGAACGTTAGCAGCAGCAGACTGGCAGGAAAGCATTTGTTAACGCTGCAGGTTAAGACACTCACGCTTCTGATTGAGTTAATTTTTCATTCCAGTCCTCCAGTGTGCTGCTGGCTGAAAGATATCTACAAACACAACGGAGTTAGACACGGTGCCGAGATCCACAACAGATGCTTCTTTTGATACTTTCCACGTTCTTACTGTCCCTTTACACCTGCAGTACCACAGGCTTCGTTTCTCCTTCCCCCTTTCTCTGTTACAGCCAGGAGGGAAAGAGCTGTTGTTTGAGAGGCGAGGAGACACCCAAGCCCCAGTTTCTTCCTTATTTAACCACCTTCAAACGCCGAGCACAAAGAAACAAAGCCCGCACTTCAGAGATGTCAGGAATTGCAAGACTTCACATCTCCTGCTCCCTCCCTACGTGCTGTGTGGCTGCCACGTATGAAAAGCACGGAGCAGTGAACCGAGCTCAAGGCCAAACAAATCTGCTGCACCCAAAGCTGTGTTTTCCCAACACAGCACGACCAGGACCAGCTGTTACATTTACTCATCTTCAGAAATCACGTTTCTCTACGTACAAACCAGCACCTTAAGGGTTGTGAGAATTAATACTGGAGGCAGAGAACAAACACAAGTACTACAGGATGGGTCTGCTACTCGCTCAGAAAAGCGCTCTGAGAAGGTGACGTTTCACAGGCAGTTCGTGTCACCCCAAATTGTAACTTCCCCCATTTCAATCAGTGCCACGTGCCCTAACAACAGGATGCTTCCAACTCGGGTCTTCCTCTTAGCTAAGTAACCATCTCCTTCAACACAAGGCATGGAAGGGAGAGAATCTGCAGCGCAGGAAACACTCAAGGGCTTCCTCATGTTCAGCTATGCAGCAGGAATCAAAATGATTCGTGTCTAATACGAATGGAGGTCTAAAATAATTAAAGAACATATTCTAGGAGACAAGAGGAGCCAGAGGTTCTACCTGCATTTGTCACCTGCTTGTATGTACAGCAAAGAGTAAAATTCATGGCTTTCTAGTGCTGGCATCAGCAAAAAGGTTCACGTACAAGAGCCACTGCAGGTGGATTTCAAAAGCTGACGTGTGTTTGCATGTGCACAGCCCGTTTCCAGCTACAGGTAAATGCCTCCGGGACCTTCTCCCTCCAGCACAGAAAGGCAATAACTGAACCAATTCCTGCCACATCAGATGAGGAGAAGAGAAATAGTTTCACAGTAAAGACAGAGGTTCACTAACAAGACACTCGATCACAACAGAATAACCTACCCACAACCAGCTAAAGGGAAACTGTGGTTGCTATCTTTTGCCTTTTTAAATATATATTAAAAAATATAAATAAATATATATAAATAGATAGAGATATCTATATATATAAAAATATATATATATATATATATATCTATCTATCTAAAATGTGGTCTGGTAACTGATTGGAATTTTCCTCCTGCAACAGCAAGGCCGTGAGAGAGATGACAGCAGTAACGTTTACTCATCTCCTCTGCAAGGGGAGGGATGTTCACAGCTGGAAGCCAGGCAGGCTGCTACTGACAGTCCTGCCCCACCACGGCTCCAGCTCCCCGTCAAGCCCTGAGGCCTGCGAGGACAAGCAGCAGCACAGGCCGGGGAAGGCAGCAAGGAGCAGGGAGGTGTTGCCGAGGAGCCCGCGGCACTCACAAGTCAGACTGTGTCACTTTGTCATTCCACTCTCCAAGTTTCTCAGATGTTTTCACATAACTAGAAACAGAAAGTGTCAATGAATACAAAACTTTAATATTCATTTTTGAGAAGACAACGACACAGATTTCAGTGACAAGGACAGAAACCGGGCAGGGATGTAGGAGGGGAGAGGAGGAAAAGGGAAAGAATAAACAGCAAGATGAAGAGCTCAAGGATCTGCTCTGCAGCAGCACTGTCAGGAACTCCAAATTTCTTCAGATTCCAGTACGTGACACGGGATGTTTTAGACTGAGTGATATTTCTACGGGCACCTTTACATCTGGACACAACCGCAGGGTCAAACTCACCTCTTTGCCTCTCCTTTTGGCACTGCCGGGACCATTCCCTGAATGCCTGTTCAGGAACAGTCGCTCTAATTTCAGATCTCCTCAGGCCAGGATGACTACGCATAATGCACATTATTACGGAGTTTTTTCCTAGGAAGTGCAGGGTTTTTAGTTCAAGCTACACAACTCCGTAAATACCCCCTGAACCAGCACTATGCAGCAGAGCTTTGAAGCTTCTTGCACTTCTCTTTGAGCCTGCGTTCAGAACAAGGCAGCAGCTGCCTGCGTCTCAAAGAACGGGCAGAAATGGGCAAACTGAGCTGTTCCGTGGCAATCTAGATCTCTAAACATCACGGAAAAGAGCATCCAGGAGCGATTTACTGAGGTCACAGATGTGAAAGTCCTGTTTACACTGACATAAAGACACTGACATGTAAGAGTAGTGCTTTTTTTTTTTTTAAGTGCCTTTGACTATTATACCCATCAGAGCAAAGCCTCCAGCCACTTGGAAGAGCCCTGGAACATGCTGCTGGGAAATAATTACTACGGAGTTGTATTTAAGTAAATGTGTATCACAAGAAACACTTACGCATTGGAGACCTGGACATCATGCCAGCTTTTAGACAGGTTTTGCTTTAGCCCATCCAGGGGAGTCAATCCCAGCTTCCTCTTCAGCTCTCCACAGTGCCTCTCTTTAGCAGCCAGAACTTGCCTGAGGGTACCAATTTCTTCCTCAACCTTAGAGAGAGGCAGAGGTTTGTCTTCAACCGCAGTTCAGTGAAGTTCTGAACATGCAACCAGCTTTCTACCTCCCTCAAAACTAGCAAGATTTTGTGAACGTGAATTTAAAGAATAGGTAGGAACATCGGGTACGTGCTGAACGATTCAGCTGAACACGAGCGGTGCTGGGATGGGAAGCCTACAGCTCAGCCTCCAATGGGAAAAACATCCACACGAATCACTCTGATGACTTAAAGGCACTAAGGTTAACAGAACTCATTCCTACAGTTGGAATTTCAACAGTAGGTAACAATGAGCTGCCAAACCTTACCAACCAAGTTTTCTTTCTCATTACTCTTTTCCTCTGATATCATTAAAGGAATGAATTTCTCCTCAGAAGTCTCTCTTACAACGTTTTCAGAGTACTCTGGAGTTGTTACTGGGCAGAGCGGGTTCATTTCTACTCTAACTGCAGCTCACCAAGACCGGAGTGGCCACCCAGAGCAGCAAAGTCCTCCCTTCCTACAGCCTACAAGTCCAAGAACCACCACGAGGGTCTCCAGTGAAAGAAAAGACAACAGAAGAGCAGCTGCAATTACCTTCAGCTTCAGACAGAAGTGATAAACTGACTTTTAAAACCCAAAGGGTGATCAAAATTTAGGATATTACCTTACAAGCTCTCAGCTCTTCAAAAGCATAGAAGCACCAAAAAGAGTTGCCTATAAAGCGTAATAAATATTTAAGGGAAAAAGGTAGAAAAAGAAAGCACGTTAAGTGCTCCATTGTTTGGGCTTCCTAAGGAAAAACGAGTTTCTTTTGCACACCACTTGCCTAAAGTGTTTTCTTGCCTTAAATGGAGCTAAAAGCCTGGATTAAGCTCATGGCATCAAAAGCCACTTATTTTCTCAGAGCTCTAAATTAAGTCATTCTGGGAAGGAGTACGCAACATACCGCAGCGTTTGAAGTACCTGCCAGCTTTGTGCATTTTAACAATTAGCTGAGAGATCCAAGGGTAACACCACTTCAGAATTTAAAAAGAAACCACCCCGAGTTCTGCTCCTGCAGCTCCTGTTTGTTCTTTCCCAGCAGAACACGACCGCAGCCACACGTGGCCCCCGCTGACGAGCGCCAGCGCCCCGTTACCTTGGCAAGCTCGGATCTCAACTCCTCCTCTTCAGCAAGAGTCAGCCCTTCGGGCGCGGAGGTCCTGGCCGAAGCTGCGCTATCTACGGGAACATCCGTCATGGCATCCGACAGCAGACCTTTGTTGGGAGAGTTAAGGTTGATATCTGTCACAGACAAGGAGCAGAGGGCAGACAGAATAAGCAGCCGGCAAGCGAAGCGCGTTATGCAAACCTGGGCACTCGGATGGGAAAGGTGAAAAAAGGAGCTTCGCAGAAAGGGGAAGAGAAACCTCCGGTGGAGTTTCCTCCATCAGCATCTCTCAGAAGCGACACAAGCACCGGGCTCCGCTCGTCCAAAATAGCTCCTCTGCCCAGCACCAGCTGCTAAATACCCGCAGGGCCCACGCGAGTCCCGGGGAGGGCAGGACGAGCCCCGGGGAGGGCAGGACGAGCCCCGGGG
>VZZY01017130.1:14544-24694 GCA_013400335.1 Eurystomus gularis | reverse complement strand
CGAGGCCCCGCCGGCTCCCGGGCCTCGGCTCCAACCCCCGGGCGACCCCCCCCGGCTCCGCACCCCTCAGCCGGGAGCCGGCGTTGGCGGCCTCGTCCCGCCGAGCTCATTAATGAGCCCTGCTAATTCCCCGTGATAACGAACCCGCTGCCTTTCCACCCTTCCCGCCTCTACCGGGGCTTCTGGCGGTGGCTGCGGTGCCCGCGGCCTTGCCCAGCCCGCCCCAGCCGGTCAGCGCCCCTTTCCAGACAGGCCTCGAACACTCGGTTTTCACGAGGTGCCACCTGCAGCTGGCGCGGAACCGGGGAAGCGAGAGCCGGAGAGGGGGGTTCACCTGCCCCGCTGCGGGCAGGCAGAGCTCGGCCCCCGGCCGCAAACCCACCCTGTCCGGGCTGGGAGCGAAGCGGGAGCTGAAACTCCCGGCTCCGTGTGGGCCTCGGTTTAGGAGAAGCGCGTCAGGGACGCCCTGGGCCGCTCCTCTTCCAGCGGTTCTGCAGCTCGCCTCCCTGAACACCCCGCTCGGTTGGAGCCTCGCTTCCAGCTCCGTTCGTTTTCAGACCCTTCTCCGCTCGGCCTCCTGGCCTTGCCCAGGATGAGGCGTGAAAAGGGAAGCGAATGCAAATGGGGAAATGGGCATGAATTTTTCAGAGCCCTTTCCAACAGCGCGCCTCGGCTGCCTGAGCCGCGGGTTGGCAGTTCGTGCCTGCCAGCGCTCCTGGAAATGCCCTTTCTGGGACACGGCCCATCGCCGCCGTCTGCCTGCTTGTCCTTGAAAGGACGGCGAGCGTTTTAAGAGCTCAGCTTTGAATTTGGGGGTTTTTTTGTCAGGGGTTATTGCGGTGTTTGCACCTCAACACACGTCTCATTTCGAAGCTGAGCTCAGTGGAAACCCAGGGAGCGGCCAAATGCTGAGCCTGGGTGAAAAAATCTGGATTTTTCCCAGCGCGCCGGCGCCCGGTTTCGTGAAAATCTGGCCCCGAGAGGTGGCTGCGGCAGGAGAAGCTGGGAGGGCTGTGGCTCACAGGGAGCTGTGCTGGCCTCTGCCAGCTCTGCCAGGCGTGAAACCCCGCTGCCAAGTCCAGCCTGGCCACGCAGCCAGGGATGAGGCTGCGCCTCGTGGAGACGCGGGGGATCGCCCTCCAAAAAGCCCCTGCTCCACTCTACCTTCAAGCGCTGGCTTTTAATTAAATGCATCACGCTGTCAACTTAATTATTCCCCATCCCAAGCCCTTGAAGGGTGTTGGGAGGTGGAGAGTCATCCTGCATTTGGGAACGGGGCGGGGGGAGAATTATCTTCTTTGAGGAGGATCATTGCTTTTGTTGAAAACCACTGCGGCTCTGCCGAGGCTCGGCAGTAAATTGGGGGCAAGATATCTGCAGAGGCGCGGGCTCCCCGCCGCAGCTTCGCACCCTCCGCTTTCCCCCGAGTTCCCCTTTTGCTGCCACCGGGCTTTTCTCTTGGTTAGGGCTTTTTTTTTTTAAGTCATTTACTGGCGAAGGCTGAAATGTCAGGCCTGGGGCCGGTTCCCTTCGCTGATCCCCTTCCAGCCGTGCGGAGGCGGAGGGGAGGGAAGGAGCCAGCTTTGACGGGTGCAGGGACACTTCATCTGGGAGGCGAGCGGCACCTCCGTGTGCCCGGGCATTGCTCCGTGTCTCTGGAAGGCTCACGTCCCCGGGCTGCACGTTGTTTTCCAGCCCTGGCAAAGCCCGACTTACAAATCTCCTGTTTCCCAGCAAAACGAGGAATTGCAGGAATGGCCACGCAGATGGGAGGCAGCACCCGTGGGCGTCCTCGGCTGCCGCAGCTCCCAGGCCTGCGATGCTCCTGGTGAGCACGGACATTTCCCAGCCTCCGGTTCCCTGCGTCTGCGCCGGGCTCGGCCAGGCGCTGCTGCTCCGTGGCTTCGCTTGGAAGCTGACGCGATCTGGGCTCCGTGCCCCCTTTTAAAGCAAGCCCTGACCTAGATTTCCCTGCCCGCTGCAAAGACGGCTGGGCTCTGCTCTCAGGGCTCTTCTCTCCGCTCCTCCCTGCGACTGGAAAGGGCCCAGCAGAGCAGCCCTGGCTCCTGCTCCTCAAGGCGGTAACTATTTCCTGGCCCCTGGGCTGGTGCAAGGGGCACGGCATCGCCCAGGGGTGCAGCAGGGAGGGCCTCCAGTGGAGTGTGGGTGCAGCGTGAACATGCTGCCTGTCTGTCCATCCGTCATTTTGTCCATCCGTCATTTTGTCCATCCATCTGCCCGTCCATCCATTTGTGATCCGTGTGTCTGTCCATCCATCTGCCCATCCCCATGTACATCTGCCATCCACTTGTCTATGCATTTGTCCATCCATCCATCCATCCGTGCATCCCTGAATCCGTCTGCCCATCCATCCACCTGTTCATCCCTTCCTCTCTCCCTGTATCCCTCTGCCTGGCCGTTTGTCCATCCATTTGTCTGTTTGTCCATCCATCCATCCATCCATCCATCCATCCATCCATCCATCTCTGTGTCCACTGGTCCATCCATCCATTCCTCCTTCCTTCCTTCTCTCCCTGTGTCCATCTGCCCATCCATTTCTCCATCCATCCATCCATCCATCCATCCATCCATCCATCCATCCAACCATCGGTGGCTCCCCAGCAGAGCCAGACTCCACCCATGGTTACAGACCCAGCCCTTCCCTTGGGAGCTGTCACCTGCTTGCTGTCACCCACGTCCGTGACACAAGATTTATGTTGCAAAAAGCAACATGAAAAAAACGCCGCGTGCACCAACCCCTTCCTCCTTTGCTGCTGTGGTCTTGGGACACTCTTGGAGTCCCCCGTGAGCGTCACTCCCCACACAGCACCGCAGGGGCTGCCCGAGCCGCGCTGGGTGTGCCCCCAAAAAACCCTTTTACATTTCAGGTGAGACAGATCCTCTTTCCCAGTCCCGGGGCGGGAGCGGAGGGCGCGGGCCGGTGTTGGTGTTCCTCTTTCCCGTCCACCGCCGACCCCTGCGTGCCACAGGGCATTGCCCGCCCGGTGCTGCCTTCCGCTTTTCTCCAAACCCAAAATAGCCCCCGAGCCACGGTGGGGGGGTGCTGGGGGCGACGCTTCCTCTTTCTGAGCCACCGCTGCTGGGGAAGGGACGGGGATGAAGCGAGGGGCTGTGGGTGCAGCTGCTGGGCCTGGAGGACAGATGTCAGGCATGGTGCCCGTGGGCTGGATCCGGAGCATCCTCTGGCCCAACCCAACATCCCCCGCATCGCCATCTCCCTGCCAGTGCGGACACATGGACCATATGGCTCCATCCCACGGAGCAGCCTGGGCTGGGCTCCTGGCATCCCCTGGGGGTCCCCATCCCGCCTCCCCACCCCGAGCAGAAAGCCCAAGGGGTTTCCACCCGGGTCCCACTCTTTCCTGGAAAGTGTCAGTGACTCCCCAGCCAGCGGCCGGGCTTCTCTGCCCACCACCACCCCAAACAGCCTCCGGAGCCATGGGACTGATCCCAGCCAGGGCGGGTTGGACTCCTCTTCATGGCCAGCCAGCCTCTTCCCGCTTCCTTTGGGACCAGTTTTGGAGCCCCTCATTGCACCCCTCCACCTGGAAAGAGGTCCCTTAATTTCTGCTTCGTTACCATGGTTCGTTTGGCTGCTGTCGGCTCTGGAGCAGCTCCTGGGGCTGCCCAAGCACACAGACGGTGCCAGTCACCAGCGCTGCCTCTCCAGACAGGGGGTTTCTCCTCTGTCCTCACCTCAGCACCACTTGAACCAGCTTACGCTGCTTGTTTCCACCCTCATCACCAGGAATCCCCCCACAGCATGTGGGGTGAAGTCGCTCATCTCCGCGGTCACAACAGAGCCTGGGGAGCCACCAGCACCGTGGGCCAGGAGGCATCATCCTGCTGCCCACCAGCCCCATGGCCAGGGGACTGCAGGAGGACCTGGGGGGAAGCCTCTGGTCCTGGGGCCTCCCCTGCTCCCCCGGGAGTGTGCACACTCATGGGGACACGTGTGCTCATGGGGACAGGGGACATTTGCAGCCCAAGGACCAAATGGGTGACAGAGCCGTGTCCCATCCCCAGGGCCTTGAGCTCCGCAGCCTGGCTGGGGGGCAAAGGTCCTTCCCTGTCACCATGGCTGTGACAGGCTCTGGGCATCAGCATGGGATGTCCTCGCTGTCACCTGGCCCGCGTGGGAGCTGGGGGAAGGATCCGGCCCTCCAGCCCTCCCTCATGCTCCTGTCCGGAAACAGGCTGGGCAGAAAATCCTCCTCCCTGCTCCTGCCTGATTTTCCCCTGCCCTGCCCAGGGCTGCTCGGGGACCTGCTTCCCACCCTGCTAACCTCACCCTGGGATCCATCCAGCGCCATCTGCCACTTGGAAAAACCCTGCTCCCTAAGCTGCTCTAATCCTCGAATCCTATCTGCGTCCCGCAGTCGCCGTGAGCCGCCGGCGATGAGCATCTCCCCTGGCTCCCACAGCCCACGGCCACGCTCGCCGCGGCTCTCCGGGCTTTTCCCTGCCCCTGGAGCTGGGGCTGGTTGGGTGCTGGACAGGCTCCGGCCAGCCCAGCCCCCGCGCTGTGGGAAAACGTGGAATCCTTGGAGAGAAGAAGGAAGAAAAGCAATAAATGATGCCCAACGCTTCCAACCTCCCTGCCCCGGAGAGCAGGGCGAGCTCTGCAGCCAGGGCAGAAGGCTGGAGAGCAGGATGTGACCAGGGGGGCGAGACCCCCCAGGGCTGGAGGGCAGCTGGCAGGAGAAAAAAGGGAGCAAAGGGCCAGGGAGAGGTTGGAGAGGAGATGGCGGGGATGAGCTGGCAGCGAAGGAGCCAAACGTGGGAGCAGACAGCCGGCGGCTCAGGAAGCTGGGGCTGGAGGAGCAGGGGGCTGGGGGGGTCTGCCCCCGCTCTCCCTGCTGAGGAAGCACTGGGGAGAGCTTCCCGGAGGATGCAGGGCATGGGGAGGAGAGGAAGCGCTGGAGACAGCTGCACAACATCTGGCAGCGGCATGGCCCCCCGGGACCCCGAGGCGGCCGAGCCAGCGCGACGCTTCCTGCCACCCCTCCGCTGCCAGATGTGCACCCCGCTCCCCCCGCCATGGGCTGCACCCCCCCGGCACCCCCACCCTTTCCTCTGGGATGTGCCCAACACCTGCTTCCAGTTCAGGCCCAGTTCGCCGGCGCTCCCAGGACCCCGTGGTCCCCGCAAAGCCCAGGGGACGCGTGGCCCCATCACCTCTGGCATCCCCATCCCTTGATGGCCTTCCCAGCCCCCGCGGGGCCCCAGATGTCCCTAAGCGGGGCACGTTCCCCTCCGTGGAATCACGGTGCCGTTGCCCAGTGCCAGGCCAGGCGTCCAGCAGCCTGGGCACCCAGCAGAGCAGGGGGGAGGGTGCAGGATCACCCCATCCCAGCCAATGCTTCCCACCCAATTCCTTCTGCCTGGAATCGTCCTGGACGCAGCTTGCCCCAGGCAGGGAGCTGCCCATCGCCCAGCCCTGGCAAATAGCTGGGTAAGGTTGAAAAGCAAGACAGGATTAGCCGCAGGCAGGGAAAATAGCCTCTCTCCTCCGAAATAGCTTCCTGGGATTAAAAATAGCCAGAGGTCCCAAAGCCACTGCTGTGGGGGGACGCAGGCACCAGCTGGGCCAGGCCACCCGCTCCAGCGCTGTGGGACAATTAGGGGCATTATAGGGAGCTTAGGGCTCCTCGGAGCCATCTGGCCACAGGCAGAGCCCCTCGGCACCATCCCTGCCTCAGGATCAGGTCCCGGCCGCAGGATCAGGCTCACTCCGGGTCATCCCCCCATGGCGGGGATGGTCCCCAGTCGCCAGTTTTCCCCCTTCCCAGGGCAGGTCCCCAGGGCTGCTCTGGGCTGTCCCAGGGTGCAGAGCAGGGTCTTCCCCGCAGGCAGGATCAGGCCCAGCTCAGTCTGGAGCTTTGCGGGTGTCCCACGGCACTGGGGCTGCCCCGCTGCCAGTGCTGGAAACCCCCAGTCTGGGTGATGCTGGGGCACGGCCGAGTCCCCCCTGAGTCTGGCCAGCCCCGGGGTTTTCTGCCCTGTGTCACACCCTGCAAACTCCCACCCTCTTCTGGGAGCTTGACCCCAAGAGCTCGGGCTGAGCTGGAGCAAAACATTCCTCCTTCCCCCTGCCTGGGTGGGAAACCCCCGGGCAGCCCCCGGCTGAGAGCTGCACGGGGCTTCGACCACCGGGCATCTGCCAACTGCCCTGGGGATGCCTGCAGGACCAGGAGGACACTGGTGGGACTTGTTCTCCTTTCTCCAGGCACAGAACACCAATGGGCATCGAACGGCCCTTCCCACCAGTGCCCCGGCTGCACTGTGCTGCAGGAAAGAGGCATCAGAGCGGCCGGAGGCACCCGGGCTGGGAATGGAGCTCAGGATTTATCACAGAATCACGGTATTGTTTAGGTTGGAAAAGAACTTTAAGATCATAGAGTCCAACCATCCCCCAGCACTGCCAGGGCACCACTAACCCCTGGCCCTCAGCACCACATCTCCACGGCTTGGAAACCCCTCCAGGGATGGGGACTCCACCACTGCCCTGCCCAGCCTGCCACAGCCCGCGACAGCCCTTCCCACCAAGAAATTCTTCCTCAGCTCCAACCTCAACCTCCCCTGGCGCAACTTGAGGCTGTTTCCTCTTGTCCTGTCACTTGTTCCTTGGGAGAAGAGCCCGACCCCACCTGGCTCCAACCTCCTTTCAGGGAGTTGTGCAGAGCCAGAAGGTCTCCCCTGAGCCTCCTTTGCTCCAGGCTCAACACCCCCAGGTCCCTCAGCTGCTCCTCACCACAGTCCTGCTCTAGACCCTTCCCTGGCTTCGTTGCCCTTCTCTGGACACGCTCCAGCCCCAACCTGAGGCTTCGAGGGGCAGCCTCCCCAGTGCCCAGTCCAAGGGGATGATCCCTGCCCTAGGTCCTTTCCCAGGAAGCTCCAGGTTCTCCCAGAAAGCTCTGCCATGGGCTGAGCCCTGGGTGCCGGCAGCAATGGCCACTTCATGGTGTGCGTTAAGCCCAAGCCACCAGTGCCGGTGGGGAGACAGCCGCCAGCACCACCACCATGGTGTGGACCAGTGGCAAAGGTGGTCTCAGTGATGAGGCGCGAGGACCAAAACCCAGTGGTGAGCACCGTGTCCCTGGCACAGCCGGGCGCAGGAGCGGGAACTGGGCTTGACATTTTCACCTCCACCTCCTGTTTTCTGCTCTCCTCCCACCCGGCGCTTGGAAACAGCTCCTCTTTCTCTCCCTGCTTTTCTTCCCCCGTTTCCGCTGGCCGTGGGCTTTGCACAACATCTCCCAGTGGGAGAAGGGCACTGGGGACCTCCTCCCGCTCAGACGGGAGGCCTGGGAGGCACCGGGGCAGGCGGGGGTCCCGCGGGCAAAAAGATTTCAGCGGGACCCTCGCAAAGAATAAATCCCCAGCTCCTGGAGTCACGGGAAAGTGCAAATCGTCATGTTACTACAGCCAGAAAGATGCTTGTGGGGTGAGAGCGGGGACGGCTGGCAGGGGACGGCGGGGTCCCAGTCTCGAGTGGGCAGTGGTGAGGTCGGGGGGGGCCTCTCGGTGCCCTCCGGTTATCATCGGCTCCATCCGCTCCCCAGCCCTCGCCGGGCATTATCCAGCTGATCCCGCTCGCAGCCTCCCTAAGGCACTTACAGGGGTTAAAAACAGCAACTGTCCCTGCCCTGACCCCAGGGGACCCTCTGATGTCCCCAGCCCTCTCGGGGCACTGCCCTGGCACAGGGTGGGCCCTGTGGCCACCCCCCTGCGTGGGTCTCCCCACCCTGCCCCATTCCATGGGGGGGTCATGGGTGTCACCTCCTCATCACCCCATCCCCTCCCAGTTGGCGTGGTGGGGGCGGATGTGGGGTGACCCACCCGTGTCACCTCCTCCCTGCCTGCCTGCGCCATGGGGAGGTGCCGGTGGCCCCAGGAAAGGCTGCTGGGCTGGGGGACGATGGTGGGGGCTGCTGGGTGATGCAAAGGGCCATGATGGAGGGGAAGGGGCTCTCTCAGCACCCACCTGGTGCCCCCTTCCCAGCACCCTCCCCTCTCTGCCTTCCCCAGACCCCTGCCCAAAGGCGGAGAGGTGGGAGGGGGGGCTCAGGCTGCCCTGCCTGCCCTGCCTGCCCTGCCTGCCCTGCCTGCCCTGCCTGCCCACATCCTTCCCCACATCCCTCTCCCTCCTCCATCTCTCCAGGGGTGCCCGGCCGCGCTCAGCACCGCAGCAGCCCGGGCTGGAGGAGACCTTGGCGTTTTCCCCTCGGTTAAAAATAGCATGAGATTTATTTTCTGGCAGCATGGAAAGCCCCCGGGGCGGCCGAGAGGAAGCAGCCGGGCTTGGGCAGGCCGGGGCGGTGGGGGGAGAAGGCAAAGGGCAGGAAATAACCCCCGGCAGCGGCGGCCCTGGCGAGGGGAAAATGCTCAGATGCAAACAGTGTGTGGTTAATGTGGAAACTCCCAGGGCAGCCGGCCCTGCGCGTCCTGCGCTCCGGCCAAGCTGCCTCCTCCTGCTCCCCCTGGGCTGCCCAGGTGCCCCCCCCCGGCACCCCGACCCCTCCGCACAAGCACCCGCATTTCTCCTGACCCCAGCCCCACATCCTCACGCCTTCCCTGGCACCTGTCCCCCCACCTTCGTTATACAGAGAAGTGGGATGCTGTGGGACACCCCAGGATGCTGCGGGAGCAAGACCCTGGGATGCTGCAGGAGACCTCAGAATGCTGAAGGAGACCCTGGCATGCTGCAGGAGACCCCGGGATGCTGAAGGAGACCCTGGCATGCTGCAGGAGATCCCAGGGTGCTGAAGAAGACCCTGGGATACTGGAGGAGCCCTGGGACATCCTGGGATGCTCCAGGAGATCCCGGGATGCTGTAGGAGACCCTGGGATGCTGGCAGCTGGCAGGCAGGGGAGGAAGGGCAGGGAAGGGCCATGTCTGAGAGCATTTCACATCCCACCACTCCCTCCTTCATCTCCTTCAGGTCCAGCCCAACTTGCTCTTTGGGTGCTGGGCAGCTGGTTTTGGTCCCTGTCCCCCCACCATGGCCGAGCGGGGCCATCCCCAGAAGCAGAGCAGGCAGCTGCTTGTACATAACCCACCCGGAGCTCTGGGATGGCTCTTCCCAGCATTTCACTCCTGGGGGGCTCACCCATGGGCTCCCACCCACCCTCTGAAGGTGCTCGTGGAGCCTCTGCCCCCCTCCACTGTCCCCCTGCCTAAAGCAGGACGGGGGGGCTGGGGCTGACCCTCCTCCTGGCCAGAGCATCCTGCCCTTCCCTGACCCCCCCGGAGCACAGGACCCCCAGTTCCCCCCGGTTCTCTCTGATTCACCTCGGTTGCCCCCGATTCCTCTCCTCGGGATGCCCTCTCTGTGCCGCTTCCCCTGTGACCTTCCTCTGCTTCCTGGGGGCCGGTTCCTATTTCCTGGGCACATTTCGGTCCCTTTCCCCCTTCCCCTGCCCATTCCTTATCAGCCTCACTATTATTTCCTCCCTGTCCACCCACCTGCTTATTTTAGCTGCCTCTTCCTTCCTCTGAGCTGCTTTTGGAGCCGAGTCTGGCCCCGCTCCCCCTCCAGCAGCCCCCACCTCGGCCCCTCCATCCCCTCAGCACCCCGATTGCATCCAGGCGAGCGATGGGTGCTGGGTGCCGGGTGCGGGCAGCCGTGGGGTGCCAGGCCACGCTGCCCACGGGCACGGTTCCCGGTCTCCGGGCACAGAGACTCTATTTAAGGCACGATCCCGCCATCGCTCCTTGGCTAATTGAAGCCTGCGGCTGCCCTTTCAGGCTCCTTGGCTCGCTGGCCATCCCTCTCCTCCCTGCCTGTGCTGCTCGCTCCAGTTGTCTGGCCTCTGCCTGAACCCTGCCTGCAGGCTCTGCCTGCCTGCATCCCTGCCTGCCTCCCCCCCCAGCCTGCGCTGGCTTCTGGAGCGCTCCGCCGTGCAGACCGCTTTGCAGGGAAGCACCTTCCACCAGGGAAAAATAGATGGGTCACATTTCCTACACACATTCCCACATCCCTACACCCTGCCTGTATCCCTACACCCTGCCCGCATCCCTACACCCTGCCCGCATCCCTACACGCTGCCTGAATCCCTACACCCTGCCTGCATCCCTACACCCTGCCCGCATCCCTACACCCTGCCCGCATCCCTACACCCTGCC
>VZZY01017130.1:0-14396 GCA_013400335.1 Eurystomus gularis | reverse complement strand
GAGCAGGCACAGAGGGTTCTCCCCCAGCCAACCTTCAGTGTTTAAATCCCAGTTTCAATGCGAGGTTGTGATGCTCCATCACAAGAGGCTTTGAGAAGAGGGTTGGCAGATGCTCTCAGCCAGCGTTGATGCTGCTAGAGACCCACCGACCCCCAGGACCCCCCCAGCCCCTCTCCCCGGGCTCCCCCCAGCCTGAGCTGAGCTCCCAGCAGCCGCCGTCCCCATTCCCAGCGCGTTTGGGAGCGCGGGGGCTGTGGGGAGGGCTCCCAGCATGGTGCTGCCAGCAGAGCTGGGAGATGTCGACAGCTCGTTATTTATTTAAAGCTCCATCTTTGCGGGGAGCGCTTGTCCTGCAGGGAGGGATCCAGCTGCTGGGAAGAGCCACCAGCCACCCTTGCTGGGGCTTTTCTCCCTGCTCAGGGCTGGGCAATGTCCCCCCTGCCCAGGGTGGGGATGCAGCCCCCTTGGCAGCCACTTCTCCCCCTGCCCAGCATCGGCCATCGAGCAGGATGGGGGGAAACACGCTTCCCGACACCTCTGCTGTCACCCCAAACCGGCGAGCAGGGTTTGGCCTCGCCACCACTGTGTGTGTGGCTTGGTCCCTTGATGGTGACAGGGACGTGTGGCTCGGGTGCCGTTTCCAAGGTAACCCTGGATGAGCTCGGCCTCCGCATCCCTCCGTGCCCTCGCATCTCTTCGTGCCCCCGCAGCCGAGGAGCCTCCCGGGGCCTCGCTGCTGCAGGGGCTTGGTGGGGGCAGCGGCAGCTGGAAGGACAAGGATGGAGACAGGGATGGGGACAAGAATGGGAACAAGGAGGGTACCAACCGCAGGGAGGAGGGATGGGGAGGGGAGAGGTGCAGGACATCCCTCCCCGTTCCCACCACAGCTGTCCTCTGGGCACGGGTGTGTTCGGCCCATCCCAGAGACAGGACCTCAAGGACATCGGGGACCAGGTCAGGGTGTTCCTGTCCTCCCTCCTGGAGCATGTCCCAGGGAGAAAACCAGAAATAGGAGCTGCGGTTCCCCACCCAACCGTGGGCACAAGGCCAGGACTATGGGTGGGAGCGCGCCCCAAGTCCCGGGGGAACATCCTGGCTGAAGTCCATCCCGAGCGTCCCTCGTCCGGGTGGGATGGGCTGTGCTGGGGGTGGCAGGGGTCCTGTGGGATCCCACCCCAGGGAGGGAGGGGGGGGATAGGGCAAGAAACCCATGAGTGCTGCCCGTGCTGCAGCACTGGGACGTGTTGTGGAGGAGACCTGGCCAAGCCGTGAGCCTGCCTGGGCAGGTTGGAGTCAACACCCAGGGGGTCACCCCAGATCCCCCCATCCCACGTCGTGTTTTGTGCCAGGTATGGCAGCATCGAGCAATGCGGCGTGGGTCAAGGGCTCCAGCCTCTCCAGCTTTCCCCCCTCTGCTCGCAGCCCCCTGCCCACCCCATCCCTGGCTGCATGGTCAGTCCACGTTGACCATCCCCCTTTTTCCATTCGCTCTGGCTCATGTTAAACAAATCTCCCAGGGTGGGTAGCCAGGGCTGGAGCAGAGCCAGGACAGCAGGAGGGGCTCAGCAGGGGTGGGATGTTCCCAAAGGGAAGCAGAGCCTCAGAGGAGATGGTGCTGGACTCTTCTCTGCCGCACTGGGGGACCCAGGGGGGCCGTGGGGAGCACAGGAGCCCGGCTCCTCGATGCTGGCCCGCCGGCTGCCGCAGGGAGGGAAAGCAGCTCTGCTGCCAGGATGCTGCCAGCCCGCCCTGGGCACCATTTCCATCGCAGCCCTCCCTTCTCCATCTGCTCTCGCCGGCTCCTCGGGGCTCTCCTGCGCGCGGGGCCACCGGCAGCAGCTCTTTCTTATTACAATACGTTCCGGTCCATCACCCCCAAGATCCGCATCCCTAGGACCTGTGTGCCTAGGAATTCCATTCCTCCCTGTTAATGAGTTTATGCCAGTAAAGGGCTTTCAAGGCGTAAAGCTCCGTATAGGAGCTGAGCATCATTTTTTTTTATCGATTTCACCGCCCAGCCCCTGAGATGCTGCCAGAGGACATGTACCTCCGGGTAAAGCCTCCTGAGTTCTCGGGGAAGGATGTAAGCCCTGCTCGGAGCAGAGAAGGAGAAATCCCTTCTGCATGGACACACATCTCTGCAGCACTTCCAGATCCGCGCCCTTCCAAGAGCAAACCCCCCGCGTGCCACTTGCAGGACAGCAAAGCTCTCCTGGTGATGGGGAAGCCGTTCTGTGGCAGAAGCCCACGTCAGGGGCCAGGGGAAGTGAGCTGAGCCCTGCCTGGCTACTAACAAACAAAAATGTCATCGCTGGAAATAATGAACCGCTAATTACCCCGTCCGCCATGAAGTGAAGATGAGAGAAAATTGCTCCAGGTTTATTATACTTGGCAAATTCCCCCTTTCAGTAAATAATTTCCATGCTCTAACAAGCCTCCTTTTATTAATTGAATTAATTTATTCTTAGCCTTCTTTTCTTAAGACTTCAGATGCTGCTTTTCCTTGGGAAAGGGTAAACAGCCTTGCGCCATGGAGAGCGTGCTGGGCATCCATCGGAGATGGTGCCAGATGGGGATATTCCACCTGTGTGGTGAAACCAAGCTGGAGCTGGACCAAAAGGAGCCGGGGGGAACGAGGCTGTGGAGGGATGAAGGAGAAACACCCCAGAACAGAAATGCTCTGTTGTGGTTCACCCCTCTCCCTGCCAGCAGCTGAGACTTTTCTGGCCCTGACAGCCCTTGGTTTCACAGGGCGCTTTGCTGATTGCCTTACAAGGAAATCTGGCACCAGTAAAGTGGGGTGGGGGTTGACAGGGCTGGAGACAAACCCCCGTGCATCCCCAGGCCTGGCAGAGCCCGGCTCTGGATGTGCCACTTCGGAGAGGCTTTGGGGACAGAGGCAGCCGAGCTCTGGACGGGATGGAGAGGGGCTGTGGCAGAGCTTCAGCATCCTCATCCTACCCTTGGCTCAGGGCTGCGGGGAGGGTCTTCAGGGAGCTGAGAGGGCCAAGGTCATGTCCATGCGTCTCCTGTGATGCCGAGGTGCTCTGCCCATCCCTGAGGACCGTCTGGGTGAATGTGGAGCAGACCAGACCCCACCAGCCCCTGGGAGCCCAAAGTGGCCCGATGGCATCCCAGCATCCCGCCCCAGCCTCAGCCATCCCGGCAAGGCGAGCGCTGGGGGTGCTGGAACAGCACAGGACCCCGAGCAGTGGAGGACCCGGAGTGGCCAAGGTCGGGATCAGGGTGGGGCTGTGGGTTTGGAGCCACAGGAAGGGCGGCCAGAGCCTTTTTTCTGCCTCAGCTGGCGACAGCCACATAAAGGTCCTTGACGGGCTCCACATGGCCCCGTCCCCATGAACCCTCCCTGGGGACTGGCCAAGCTGGGAGCTGCTCTTATTTCTGAGCAAGCAAAGGTCAGGCGGGTTTGCAGCTTCTCCTGGCTGTGGTCCTCACCAGCGTGGGACCCTCTGCCTGCACCCACCAGCTCTGCCTGGGCTGAGGAACCCAGGGAGGGCAGAGCCTGGAGCTGCTGAGATGCTCCATGGAGCTTTGGGAGCCAGGGGAGGATTTCCTGAGCCGGCAAAGGGCACCGCTGCCCCTTGGCCCGGACCGCTCCCGGCCATGGGATTTTCGGGAAACGCCTCCCCGGTTCCCCACTCCCAGGGCCACCCGTGGTCATTTCCCGCGGTGGGAGCTGGCGTGGGTGCGGGTCTCACGTCTCCCTCCCAGCACTTGGCCAGGGAAACGCTGTGCCAGGAGAAATCACCGGCAACCGCGAAGCTGAAGGCTGGGAGAGAATCCACCCCAGCTAATTATCGTCGAGGGAAGGAAGCGGGAGGGAGATTCTGTGCTGGGGCTGGAGGGTGGGGAGAGGAACCGTGCTGCTCCCAGCCCCGCCACTGACTCACCAGCAGCCCCGGGAAAGCCGCCTCGCTCCGTAATTACCCAACACGGACACCGAGAACGCGCTTTTGGCAATCGCACGGATTGACCGGAGCGATTGCCGCGTTTGTGCCCAGCCTCGGGTCCCTGCCGGTCCCATCCAGGATGGTGTGGGAGCAGGGAGGTGCCGTGCGTGGTGTGAGGCCCGTCCTCGCCTGCCCAAGAAGCGTTGTGTGTTTTAGACCATTTCCTACCTTCTTGACGCTCTTGGGCCGAGGAAACGAGGCGGCTGCTGCTGCTGCCCCGAACGGCGGCCAGGGCCTCCCCAGCTCCTGCCCTGGGAGCCATCCAGCCCGGCCGTATCCTGACCTGAGTGCTGCTGGTGCAAGTCTAATGCATTTCCACTGGGCTCCGTGGCTTTACTCCACATTTTCCCCAGCGGGTCGGAGATCAGGAGGAGATTGGTGGAGGCAGGGGGTCAGGATGAGGCCCCCAGCCCCAGGCAGGGTGCTGAGCTACCTGCAGCAGGGCTGTGCCGGGCGAAGCACCCCTCCTGCCACCCTGCTCCTGGGATGCAAACCCGCAATTCCTCTGGATAAACCAGAGGAACACGCTCGGATTTCCTCCGGCAGGACCTAACCCTTGGAGCAGCATCCCACCCCTCCAGGTACTGCTGCGGGGACGCTTTGGTGGCACTGGTGGAGATGCCGCAGGGGTGGTGAGCACGGCGAGAAATGGCCAAAGGAATGGCTAAAAAAAATGCAGGGTGAAATAAAGCCAAAGAAACCAAGCAGAGCCCCACTTCTGGTTTCTCTTTTGGGGTCTCCAGCCCCGCCGCCCGCCGGTGCCCAGGGCTTGGGGCTGGTGCGAGAGGCAAATGTCCCCTTGGTGCTGGGGACACGGCTCTTGGCGTGTGCTGTTCTAGGAAGGGGGGAGCAGGGGGGTGCCCAGTGCCCGCTCAGTGTTTGGGGGATTTTCGGTGGAGTTCCCGTGGGTCCTTTCTCACGGGTCTCACGCTGCGGGCAGGGCTGGCAGCCCGGGGAGGGAGCGCCGGCACTTGTGAGAGGGCTCGGGCTCGACAAGGCCGAGTTTTGGGGGAGCGGGGGAGGGAGTCTGGCCAGTCCCCGTGGGGCGAGCATCCTCCTGGGCGTGCGGAGGGGGCCGGGCACTGACCCATTTATCAAGGTCACGGCCGTGGGCAGCGCGAAGCAGAGGCGATGTGACTATTTCGGTGAGCTGAGGGAACTTCACTGGCCTGATTCCCATAAATAAAACATGCAGGGAACAGCCCCTGCTCTGTCCTATTAATTCTGGACCCCAGGGGCCCAGCTCTGTGCATTCAGCAGCTCGGCCTCGCCTGCTTCGCTCCCCTCGCTGGAGCCTGGCTGGGCTCAGGAAGGTATGAAAGCCCCCCCTGGTTTCCACAAAATGCGGAGTGCGAGTGCTTGGAGGGCGCTTTGTGGAAAATTCATTTGTTTTCGGAGCCACGGAAGGATGCTGGGGTGCGGGTGGGATCGGGGAGCAGAGGACAGCTCCGGCTCGCTGCAGCCCCCAGCTCAGTTCCCTGGTTTCAAGGAGCTGGAGCTGCTTCCACCCACTGCCCTCGCTCATCTCCGGGGGAGCCGGGTGCTGGTGGCCCCCCCCAGCACCCTTCTTCCCCCCACGCTCCAGAAGCAGATGAGCTCACATCACATGGGCTGGTTCCTCCAGCCCCTCACTGAAGGCATTAGCAGAACAAGGGAGTTTAATTATCTGGGTTTTCTTCTAGGAGGGCATGAACCTGTCTCTCCGTTGAATTTATCAATTGCTGCTAGATTTTATCTCTTGCTTTCCATTTGCTTGCGATGGCGTTTTCTGCAGCGGGGGCACCGTGTCAGCACCTCCCCTCCTCGCACGGCACGGACACAGTAGATGATCTCGCTCTTCCTTCTGCGGCATCAGGTCCTGGGCACTTGTCCCGACACCTACACCGCAGCATCCTCCCCCTGCCACTGGTGCTCACGTTGGATTCCCATCCATCAACGGCCGTGGCAATGTCCACCCAGCACGGAGTGAAAGCTGGAGGGTGGCCAGCGCTGGGGGCACGTCTCGCCCCAGGGCTCTGCTAGTATCCATGGCCCCACCAGTCATACCCAGAGATGAAGGGCCCCCATTTTCAAGTGACTCAGACTCACCCTTCCTTCCTCAGGAAAACCTGTGATCAGATAAAGCCATCAGACTATCTGGTAAGAATAAACAAGCTCGCATCTGCACGGATGCAGGCTATACCCCTTCTAACCCCGCGCAGAAAGAGGAGGACACGTGTCTGCTGCCTTAACCCTGCCCTCAGAGGAGGCACCCCCAGCCCCAGGCAGAGAAGCGGGGTTTGCTGGCATGGGTGCAAGCCTGGGAGCTGCTTTTCCCATGTAACTGCCCTTGCTGGAGGTTGGGAGAGTCAAATCCCAGCTGGCACCAGCACCGGCACCGGCACAGCATCTCTCCATCCTTGTCCCTCCGAGCTGCATCCGTGCTGCACCAGCAAGAAATGCGCGGAGAAAGCAAAGGTGCCCCTGAGGGTGAGCAGAGGAGGAGCAGAGGGGGCTGCCTGGGTGGAGGAGGAAAAGAGAGGGAGGAAAACATTCAAAAAAACCCATAACTGCCACCAGATGGGCAGCACCCCCGCGAAGGTGATGAGCTGGCAGGCAGAGGGGCTGGCGAGGAAAAGAGCAAAGGAAGGTGTGAAGATTTCCCGGCAGATTAAACCCAAACCGCAGAGCGCCTGCTGCTCGCTAACCTGAGCCTGGGCCGGGAGAACAGAGCGGGTTTGGGGTTTGCCAGCACCCCCGGAGGGTCCAGGTCCGGCAGCAGCAGGACCTCCCAACTCCCTGCAGGTCTCAGCCCTGCCCGTGCCCACGGGGTGCCCGGGGGGACTTGGGGCCAGGGTGTTCCCACCCTCATCTGGGGGGTGGCAAGACCCCGCGGGGCCAGGAGCCCACGTCTGCAGGGCTGCTCCACTCCCTTCACCCCAAAAACCCTTGGAGGATGGAGACAAAGGAGCGTGGTGCAAGGCTGCGGTTGCAACTCCAGCGCTGCCTTCTCCGGGAAAAGCCAGGATGGAGCAGGCAGGTTATGGGGTGCCAGGTCCGGCAGTCCAGGGCAGGAATCGAAGCTCGGGGGTGATGCGGCAATGCCAGGAGCAGAGAATGGAACAAACAGGGAACCAGCTCCCAGAGGAGTGATAGGAGTGAGTGAGTTGGGTTTAGGAAAGAGCTGAGAAGAAAGCACGGACATTTTTGGAGGGGTTTGGAAGTACTAAATCCAGGGGCAAATAAGGTGTTTCTGGCTCTGCTTGGGAGCATCCCCAAACCTGGGTGCGGGTGCTGGCCCCGCTGGCACAGCTCCAGCCGGGACAGGCTCCAGGGCTCATCCAGGCAGGGACTATTTTCCCATACGATGGTTGAAATTGGGTCAGCCGGACGAGAGGGCTCCTACGTGGGGCTGAGCACACGTGAGGAAAGAAGGTGAGCAGAGGGGAGGCTGGATTCACCGCTGCTGGTGCCCTGGAAACAGTCAGGCGCTGGGGGACACGGACCCCCACACCCCTCTGGACCAACACCTCTGGCCAAGGCCCCAAAGCGATGCTGGGCTCTGCCCAGATGTCCAAGAGAAGAGGAAACATCTTCCCAAGGGCAGCTGGCTCCGGGAGGGATTTTCCGCCGCCTGTTTGCCATGTGCTGCCCGGCCCCTGCTCAGGTGCTGGATCTCCCTGGCTGTAATTTCATCCCTGGGCTCCCGTAACGGGTCCATCCAGGAGACATGAGGGAAGTGACCGGGGCGCAGGTCCGAGCCCTGGCCCGGAGCTGCATCCGCCCGGCATTTCCAGCCCAGCCTTATCTGGCAGCTCCCCCCTGACTCCCCATTTTCCTCCTCTCCTCTCCTTTCCCCACCCCACCCCACGCACCCGGCAGTGCTTCCTGCAGCAGGACGAGGGCTGGGGGCTGCGGGGCGTCCGGCTGGATCCCTCCCTGCCGACCCCGGCTCTGCCCAGATAGGAAATCCTGTGGGAGCCAAGGGCTGGGAACCACAGCCAAGCTCTCTCTGGGGTCGGGCAGCACCAGGATTTGGGCTGCAGGTCGCATCAGCCAGCCCGGCTGCTCCAGGCAGAGGTGGAAAGCTGGGGTGAGCTGGGAGAAACCCTTGGAGAGGACGTGGAGATCACTGTGATGCGCCCACGGTGGACACTCACCACCTCTGCAGGTGCCACTCACACCAATATGAGGATTTTTCCACTCAAATGAGCCACTCCCCCACTGGGAAGGGTGGGAGGAGAGGTTGGCTGTGGGCATGGCAGTGGGAAGGTGCTGCCCAGCGTGATGCACAGCCACTGGCGTGACCCCGATGGCTCCCAGGTCTGGAGGAACCCGGTGTCATCAGCACTGCTGCTTGCAGAACATCTGGGAGATGCTAAATGCTATTAACTGCCTTCAAAGAGCTCCTAATATAAACTAATTTATTGTCAGCCTCATCACTCCTCATGACAAGCAATTTAATATAAATTCAAACATCGCGCAAAACGCTTCTTATTTACTTAAGAGCGTTTTGCAAATGTTTCACCAGGGTCCTCCTAATCTTTCGCGTTATTATTTTAGAGCAGGAAGCAACCACGGAGCTCTGCCACTACCCGCCAGGCGCGGCTCCCCATGAGACCCCCGAATTTGGGCTGTCCAGACAAATTCAGGACACCGGAGGTAAAACTAAAAGGAAGCATCAGAGCAGGAGCAAAATGAAGATGAGCTCTCCAGGCCTCCTGAGCTAAGAGGGGGTCAATTCACCCAGGGAGGGCCAGGCTGCGCCCGCTGGAGCATCACCCCGCGCTGCACCTAAACGAGAGCGAAACTCGGCTTCCCGTATTTAACCGAGCTAAGCCTCGACCGTGGCCTGAATCGTTAGGCGAACTACCAATTGCCTGACTAAACCCCAAACCACACTTCCCAGACCTCAGCAGTTATACATCTTTGCCAGCGGAGCTCTGTCGCACGCAGCTCGCTCGAAACAAAGGGCTCGCGTGCGGCCCGGCGAGGTCTTGGGGCTCCCAGGAAAAGAGACCCGGCGCAAGCAGAGGGGTGTGCTTCGGCTGAGTCTCTCCTCAGCACTGAGTAGTTTGAGGGGCTGTAGCAGAAAGGCTCGAGCTTAACCGAGAGCCTGACCCCAAATCACTGTGGGAACGTCCCCATTTTTGTCACCTGAACAGAGGAAGGGGTTTGCCCGTTTCTAAAGGGGCTGCGGGAGCCACCGGGCAGGTTGTGGGGGAGAAGGGTGGTGATACTGGAGGATAAAGGAACAAAATTCATTCTGGACGTGCCAGCCTTGTGCTGTTGGTCTCAGGAGCGAGCACGGCCCAGGCACTGGCTCCTCCCAGACACTGAGGGGAACGTCAGCGAAGAGCTGCGAAAGGGCAGGAAGATGCTGAGGGGCCTGGAGCATCTCTGTGCCCAGGAAAGGCTGAGAGCCCTGGGGCTGCTGAGCTGCACAAGAGAAGCCTCAGAGGGGATCTGATCAATGCTGAGCAAGAGCTGAAGGGCCCATGGGGGGCAAGAGGATGGGGCCAGACGCTGGTCAGTGGTGCCAGTGACAGGACAAGGGGCAACGGGCACCAACTGGAACCCAGGAGGTTCCATGGGAGCAGGAGGAGAAACTNGCTGGGCTTCGGTGATTCTGTGATCTGCTTAAAAAGTACTATCCAAATTGCCAAGCGGTGAGCTGCTCTGGATCTATACCTGGGAAAGGAGGAAACCTGTGAAAGGGGTGAAGCACCAGAGTGCTACGATGCAAGATAC
Organism: Eurystomus gularis; assembly: GCA_013400335.1. Lineage (NCBI taxonomy): Eukaryota > Metazoa > Chordata > Aves > Coraciiformes > Coraciidae > Eurystomus > Eurystomus gularis. The sequence goes on along the minus strand of VZZY01017130.1, from coordinate 4,695 downwards.
AGCAGAAAGCAACCCCGAGAAGAGCCCAAGCTCAGAAAACAGAAAGCAGAGATCCTTTATTGCAGGAGGAGAGCGATGCTGGCGTAGCACAGCGATCCACCCGAGCCTGGACCGGCACTGAAACGATCAGCGGTGTCTGGGTGGGAATCGAAGGGGACTCAGGTTGGCTCTGGGCTCTCAACAGCATCTGCAGAACCCAAGTCTGGCTGCTGCTGGGCCACCCCAGGGAGGAGAGCGGGCGAGAGCTGGGGCGGTGAACTGGGGATGGTGGGGATGGAGGGGATGGAGCAGCCAGAGCTCGCTGCTGTCCCCCCTACACACATCCTGCAGCCCCTCGTTGGTGGCCGTGGCACATTTCACCCTTCCCGTCATCTACAGCCTTGGGTGAACCTAAACGAACACACCGGAGCTGAGCCCACCCAGGCCACGAGGAGCTGGAACTGAATTTGGCAGCCTGGACGCTTCTCCAGCCGAGAGTCTTTGAAAGGGAATGTATTTTTGGAGCTTTAAAGATCAACTGTTTCTGACTCCGGCCAATCCCTTTCAAGAGCGGCACCAAAGGAGGTCAGTGGGATGCGGCTGGTCAAATATTTTGTACATGAGCATCATCACTCACCCCCTCAAGTATTCGCAGACCTGAGAGCATTTCCTGCCGTCCCCCCCACCCCGCCGAGGAGCCGGTGTCTCTGCAGGCTGGTGCGCCTCGGGCAGCGGGGAAGACACACCAGACCACCCCAGCGCTGCCCTTCGGGACAGAAAATCAACCCGCCACAGCACAGCGTGTCCAGTCACACCAACGGCAACGGATTTACCCGGGAAGCGGCGAAACGGCAGCACACGATAATGAGAAAAACGGCGCGGGGGTGGGGACGGGGGGCAGATGGGGTGGAAAGAGGGAGTTCTATTCTCCAGGGGTTTTTTTTTTTTGTAATCTTCGCTCACCATATTTAGTAGGCTTGTGACTTGCCCTTGCTAGCTCATGGAGAATTCCCCCAAGTGTTTACTCCCACAACCCAGCAAATGCCTCAATACACATCATGGAAAAAATACAATCGACATCTTCACTCCCACTAGAGCAGGAATTCTGACGGGCCCGGCACAGCCCGGGAGTATGTGCCTGAGAGAGAGACAAACACCGCTTCATTAGCTCGCCTCAGATGTGGTTTACTCCTCAAATGACCTGGTCAGGGCTTCGCACAACCTCCCTCCCTTCCTTCACCTAAAGAACCCCTGACCTTTGGTTGGAGCAGTAGGGACAGGAATGTGGGTCCTTTAACCCTTTCCTCGGACATCAGCCAGCTGCTCTCAGTGCATTGGCAAAGTGGATGGTCCCAGGATTTTCAGGGACCCAGAGATGCCCTGAGGGGTAGGAGCAGAGCCCGGTAAAACGACTTTCTTCCTGTCGTAGCTGACAAAGAACCTGCTTTCTTTGGTGGTGGAGATCCACGTCCACCACCCACAGAACGTGGGAACAAAGCGGGGACTGCTGCGAGCAGAGCTTGCAGAGCAGAGATCGCTCAGAAATTTTGTTGCTCCTCTATTCCGGAGCACAAAACTTTCGTAGGGGAAAAAAACAGAGTAATTAGGACATTTGGGTTTTCTCAGTGTGCTCCCAAACTGACCACATGACAAGCACAGAAGAAATTATTTTAAATTTATCAAATGTAAAATCTCCTACAGCTGTGAGGAACATTGAGTCTTATCACAGAGCCATAGAATCACAGAGTACCAGGTTGGAAGGGACCTCCAGGATCCTCTGGACCAACCTTTCTCAGGAAAACCATGGTCTAGATGAGGCGTGCCAGCACCCTGCGGCGAGGAGCTGCAGTGAGAAAGCTTCAGCACTACCGAGGGGTTCGCAAGTGGGACACAGTACGAACGCAGCAGCCCGGGGAGCTTCCCTGCATCACCCTTCCCTGCTCTGGTCCCACCTCACTCCAGCACGGGACAGCAGGAGGACGGTGCACGCAAGCACGGGCTGATCAGCACTGGTGGGGTCTCTGGGATGGACTGGTGAGCGGTCACAGAGGCACAGAGACGCTGAGCGGGCAGCAGAAGTCAACAACGCTCTTGAGCCCATGAGCGCTTCATCTTCACATGATGATGATGATGATGATGATGATGATGATGATGATGATGATGAGCCACCAAGCACTGGCCACATGGTTCCAGCTCAGCTGTGGGTACGTTCAAGCGCTTGTTTGTAAAGAAAGCAAAGGGAACACATTGGGGTGATTCCAAGAGCTGCAGGATTAGGTGGCTAAAACGTATCGGCAGCACGACTGAAGTCCTCACCTCTGTTGGTCTCTGCCTTGACGACATCTGCAGTGTGGTGGCGTGGGGCTGGAGACACACAGCCTTTAATCCCCAACATTTCTCCAGTACACCCTTCATCTCTCCTTTGCGCACCCTGTTCACAGAGCTTTGCACACCCAAACTACCCCGATTCCTCCTCCAGCCTGTCTTTTTTCTTATTCTCTTCTTTTTTTCCACACACGCTCTTTCCTTCTTTATGAGGAGAAGCCAACTCTCTCCTAAGGACGGGCCGAGCAATCGCAGAATTTACCTCAAACACAATATAAACTTCTAATTAAAGGGGGGAGGGAGCGATTGGCAAAAGAACATGAAACCTTTTCAAGCCTCTTGAAATCCTTTGTGCGGAAGAGCTTTGGGAACCTCGGCCTGCCGCCACCCTCCCCCTCTCCGAGAGCGTTCCCCAGGGCAGTGCCCGGGCTGCAGCTGCTGCTGCGCCGGGAGAGTCAGCCCGGCCTGACACACACAAATAAATACTACACAAACAAATAGTTCTTTCCAACAAAGAACCTGAGGAAGAAACCCTGGGGAGGAGGAGAGGAAAGGAAAGGACGCGCTGAACCCGAGGGGCTCGGGGATAACGGGGGGGAGCTTGGTGTCTGATAGAGGAGCCAGGAGAGGCAGGAGAGCTTAGCGCTGCAACCAGGTATGATACAGGTTTTATCCAAAATAGATATATTTGCATAAAGACACAGCTCCGCTTTCAATCAGCCCCTCTAACCTTCCCATTCCAGCGTGGGGCCTAAAAAAAGAGAGGCTTAAAGCACAGAAGGGCTTAAAATGCACAGGAGCAAGGGGAAGAGCTTCACAGGGATAACCCGCCTGAGCATTTAGGGTGGAAAAGGGATTTTGGCTGTTTGCTTCTGTCGCTTTTCACCCTCAGGTGACAGAGACCGGGAGATGGGTGTACGATGAGGGCAGCACACGGGACTGTGCGTGCAGGAAGAGCAGGTGGCAGCGGGGAAACCCCACCTGGTGATGATTCCCTGATGCTGAAGTCTAAGAACTTGTGTCCTTCGTTGCATTAACAGGCAACTTCTGCAAAGTCTTCATTTGCATTTTAATGGGGCTCTTTCTAGGAAGGTGCTGCTTGGACTCTGTGGCAATGGAAAATAAAGAGGTAATTAAAAATATGCTGGAGCTCAAAGACATTTCATTTCCATTAAATCAGGTTTATCCCTAGTCTTTTCAAATTTAAAGGTATTTAGGGTATGTAGGAGGAAATGGGGGGGAGGAAAACACATGATGGAGCATCTGTTTATTTAAATTACAAATGAAAAAGTGGAAAAGACGCTTCTTGTGAGGGGACATCCTAGAGATGAAAAGCACCTCGTAGAAATGGATTTGAATAGAGTGGGCATATAAGTCAATGCCAAGGTTTCAATGGTAGTTCTGCCTACTTCAGCGGCAGGGATGAAGAAAATCTATAGGATGAGGGAAAGGAAACCACGGAGGAAATTTTTTAAACCTTAGGCACGCCGTTATCTGGGCAATTACCGAGATTACACACCTAAGTCAGTTAACTATGCAAACAAACCGCCAACCCTCACTCGTGTGTGTATTTCCCCAATCTGGGGCAAAATCGCGGTATGCAAATGTCGGCATAGTTTGGAAACATTTTATCTGCTGGACCAGCTCCTGCTTTCACAATCCAGCAACTGCACAGATTTCAAGAACGATTCCCTTGCTCGCCACAGCTATCGTATGATCAGCGTTGGCTTCCTCCATGCTCCAGACCTATCCTGTCCTGTTAAGCTCTGTCCTTTGAAATATAGGGCAGTTTCTGTCAGATCCTTCAGCGCGACAGTCAAAAGGGCAAAATCCTGCCCTTTGTTGCAACGAGAGGTTTTTCATCCCTGGATCTGAGGGCCGAGTGGCTGTGATCTCCATTTCGCAGCGGCAGAACCTCATTCTCCAGACCTCCAGCCTCGCTTGCCAGCCATTAAGCCAGGCCAGCGCCCCACTGCCCAGTCAAGTCAGGGGGCTCTGAAGCCTGCGGGGTTGCAATTTTTTTTTTTCCTAGGGGGTTGTGTGAAATACAGCTCATTTCCTAAGAAACCAGAAAAGTGCAATTTTTTATTTTTTTTTTTACCGCCCGCAAGGTGCCGAGGAAGCTGCAGTGTGGGCAGCGGCCCAGCCCCGCCGGGAGCGCTGACTCCCGCGATGAGCACAACCCGCCGTCCTTCATCCCGGCTGCTCCTCGCCTTGCCAGCGGGGAGGCCTGAGGGGACGCACCCCGAGGACGGGCAGACCGGGCGGGCATCGCGGCGAGGCCCCTCCTCGGGCCAGGCGCACCGGTGAGAGGCAGGAGACCTCCGGGGTGTCCCAGGCGAGGCTGGGGAGGGGGGACCGGGGATGTGGGACCAGGACGGGGACCGAGAC
>VZZY01017127.1:62041-109684 GCA_013400335.1 Eurystomus gularis | reverse complement strand
ATGAACCTTGTCCTTACTTATGGCGGTGAAGTGCTGAGGCCTGAGCTGTGGGCCCCAAGCTGGAGTTGACCTGTGAATGAGACACAACCTAGCAGAATGTTTTAGTTTCCTTATTGGCTTCATGTTTCAGAGGCAGAACCTGGTCCACCTGTGGCTCTGCCCTCACCCAGGTGGTTGTGGTGGTGGGCGTGGCCAGGATTATATTAACCTGTTGGGTGTGGCTTTTGTTGTGGCTTGTTGCATCTTGCTGAACTCCGGGTGGTGTCCTTCTATGTGAAGGTCCACTGAGGGAGTAATCTCTGTCCATTGTGTCTAGCAGATGATGCTAGCACCATAGTGGGCAGTGAAGGAACTGGGTCCACAGGAGCTTATGTCTGAAAGAAGACTTCTGAGCGGATATGCTGCCTGATCACAGCATAAAATGATGATGGCTGAACCAGCACAACAGGTGGGAGGGACTTTGTTTCCCTGGTCCCTGTCTCGTGGGCCATCAACTTGAGAGCTCTGCAGAGAGAGATTGTCAGTGAAAACTGAGGCACAAAATGTTGTTGAGGACCTCAGCCTTCTCATCTGTTACTAGATCACAGTTGCTGCTCATCATGGGGGGGATGCTTTCTTTGACCTTCCTTTTCCGGTTTATGTATCTGTAGAAGCCCTTTTCATTTTACTTTGCATGCCCTGCCAAATTCAGCTCCAGCACACCTTGGCCTTCCTTATCTCGGCCCTACACAACCAGGCAATGTCCCTGTACTCCTCCCAGGATATCTTTCCCTGCTTCCACTGTCTTTGTAGTTCCATCTTGCCTTTCATTTTGACCAGCAGCTCTCGACTCAGCTATGCTGGTCTCCATCCTTCCTTGTCCGATTTCTTACAGCTCAGGATTGAGAGCTCTTGCACTCTACGGAAAGCATCCTTAAAGAATGACCAGTTGTGCTCTGCTCTCTTGTCCCCGAGGACTGTTTCCCTGGGGGTCCTATTGACTAACTCCTTGAAGAGCTGGAGGTTTGCTTTCCTAAAGTCAGCTTTAGCTGACTTTACTAACAAAACTCCTAATTTCTTAGTGATGTCCTATTAGAGTTTCCCCCTTCACATTTTGAAGCTTCTTGCAAAACTAGTTGTATTAAATTATTTCAATTAAACTTAATTAATCTGTGATCCCTTTGTATCAAGATATTTACCTAACTGCTTGCCCCATGCTCATTTAAGATAAAATCCACTCTTTTTGATTCAAAAACCTTTGGTGAAGAAATACAGAAAAGCTCAGCTGGGTTTTTTTCTAAGTGGCCAAAATTTTGTCCTCTAATAACTGAGGCCTGAATACTTTATTTTCCATTAGTTCTATTTAAAAGGTAGAATTATTAAGAGACTCTGATTCTTCCTGCAATAAAATCCTGGGGTTTGTGGCTCATAATTTTTTCTTCAAGCTGGAATGTGGTCTTGAATTTTCCACACCAGGTGTCTGCCCCAGGCTAATCTTCCTCATTATTATTAACACTAACAACAAATTCAGATAAAAGAGTGGGGCAGCTTCCTATAGAGTGAAGTATGGTCCATTGTGATTACAACAATTTCCCTAGAGGAAAGGACTAGATCTTTAGTGTTCCTTTGTAGAAACCTGGAGCTCAAGAGCTTGAGAAATTTGGAAAAGGACCTGAAATTCCTAAGCCGCCTTCTCTGTGGCCACTAAATGCACATTAGACCACCAAAGTGTGACTGACCTTTCATGCTGATTCTCCTAGTATATTCAGATTAACTGTTACTTTAAGTTGCAGAAATCTACTGCTGTAGACTGCAAGTTTTCAAATGTCTTGATGGTCACCCTGAGTGTAAGTAAGGTGCTGCATGCTAGATTTTCTAATTATACTGATACTTTACATTGCAATATCTCTGTACTTTACGTACATAGTTGTAAAAAGGAATCCATGCTATTCCTGCTTTTTGGAGAGAGTACTACTTGCTGTTACATAAATGAGCTATATAGGGGAAGAAATAAAACACAAATAACTTTAATACTTTTATATTCAGGATAGGGCACAGGGAAAATATCATAGGCCATAAGTCAGCATTGGAGTAAAACAAAATATTAAATGTGTGCTTGTTAAGTTAGTATCCCCAGTCTGGTCCACTGTATGAGGCAGTGATCCTTTGAATAGAGTAATCTCTCAGTATACGATTCATGATTTATGTAAAAGGAGACTGAGCTGAATTTACACCAAATGTTTCTAATTTCCTGATTTTTTTGCCTATTTGATTTGCACCCTGAAGAATGGTACTAATAGAGGGTTTTATTTTGTGTTTTTACTACTCCTGTTACTCTTAATTTTAAAAATTCAGTTCCGGTGTCTTTACAAGCTGGAGAAGTAAATCCTTTTAGCTATTACTAATTGGATCCGGGTTTAGACTGCAAGTTTTAGGCATGAATGAACAGTGCTTTACATATGTTTACTACATGCAGGGTTACTGACCTGAAGGCACTCTTAAATTTATACAGGTCACTGAAGTCACTAATTTGTAGGGTGAAGTCTTGCCTGTGAAGACTGGTGAAATAAATAGATTCTGCCTGTTACAGAAGCAGGATTTGACTCACTATTCCCTGCAACATTCTGTGCAATCTCACGCAAAGAGTAAAAATGCAAATCTCATCTACACTTGCATAAATAGCTCCTTACCAGTCAGAAGTTTTTCCAGGAGGCCTGGACGTCCAGTGTGCATCAGATCAGTGTCGTTTTGCATGGTATCTCTGCACATGACTGTGAGGGCACAGTCTGCAGCCTGGGAAACAGAAGGAAAAATAGTATTTTTAGATAGGTTGTGCATTTCATAGTGTTTCAGGTGAAATTCATCTGTTCACACAGAATTCATCCAGGTTAAATTAATCTGTTCCCTTTGGAAGGGTATTCCAGGGCCTTTAGAGCAAAGCCCCACAAAATACTGATTTGGGGAGTTTCTGTCTGACTTGAACTGTGATTGAGTTCTGTGTAAGGGTGAATTATAAGCATGACAGATGTGACACATGGAGTTGATACTGGTCTAGGACAAAAACTGTCTGAGAAACTACATTCAACTTTCTGAGATGTTTTCCGTTCCCTGCATAGTCACCAGTGGCATCTGTGGCAACAGCAGCTCACTCTAAATTTGGGGATTATAAAGAGAGTAGTGCTTACTCCTACATTGATTTCCTTGAAATCTACAGACCACCCTGAACTGAGGCATTTTAGACCACATAAATCTGACAAAAATGTGAAATATATTAAACCACACACAAATGTTTTAAAAATATTATTAGGCGTTACTCCATTGGAAAGTGTTTCAGCATTAACTTATATATATAGTGGCTTTGGCTGGTTGTAGTTGGCTAGTTGGTCTTGGTTGTGCTTTTTTTTATAGGTTTTGACAGTTTAATTTCCTTATTTATTATCATATGCAAGGTTTTTGTTTTATTCTGCTAAAGTTAAGGTTTTTAGTGTTCTCTAAAAATTTATGCAGTTATAAGTGAACAAGAGGCCTGTTGCATGTATATAACGAGAAATTCTTGATGGACGTAAGAAAAAGCATACACTTTAATCAGGCTTCAGAACCCATTTGTTGTGTGTACAATGGAACTGTTAAATTGCAGTCTCTTCAGGAATGCAATGTATATGTCACTTCCACGTCTATGGCGCTTCATAAATTTTAAAACACAGCATTACCTAACCTGTAGGTAAGCATTTCTTATCCCTATATAATAGCAGACTGTTGTCTAAAATGTTGGCAAAGTTTTCTGTATAGTTATTAATAACCTCTGGTTGCACAGGCAGCTAGTTGACTAACTGGCCACATTGCTGGTCTGAAAAAAAAATCACAAATAAGTACTGGAACGGTAAGAAACTTAGACTCTGGGCTGCATGTGTTATGGTTAAAGAAATCCAAGAAACGTGGAAGAGAAGTGACATCTAGAGTCATTCTGTCTCAGAGCATGGGAATCAACAGTTATTTTTTAATGTCTTTCATAGGTATATGTTTCCAAATCCTGCTGTGATGTTAGTTTTAACACCTTCCAAGGTGACTTATTCCTTTGCGTAACTGTTACTGAAGAATTTTTTATACCTGAATTTTAAATCTTCCTTGCTTGGAACAAAAGCAATTATTTCTTGTTCCATAGTCAGTGTATGTGAATAAGACTGATTACTTGTCTCTTTAATACTATATTCTGCCCTCAGCTCTTTCTTTTATGGACCCATTTCCTTCAATCATTCTTCATAAATCTTGGAATTTTTTTGGCCTTTCTTCGTCTATGTCTGGAATTCTCTTCTGCACCCCAATGTATTGAATCCATCTTATACTGGGTACACCAACACTAGATGTGGACTCCATCTTATGGAGTTATGATCAACTCTCAAGTCTTATGAGTGGTTATATGTATCATTAAAGTTCATAGAAGTAATATCCCCTTTTTTGACACATCTCATCTTTCTGAAATATCTCTTCCCAATACTGTTTTCCATACTTTCCTTGTGGATTTGATTTGTCCTTCCCATCTTTAGTCCTATGTATATTTCTGTATTCAGATGTGTCTTCGTGGCTTCTCTATTTTCTAAAGATCTGCTTGAATTCCAATCCTGCTTTTCAAAATGAAATCCCTCACAAGCTGTTGTCATTCACAAACTTTCTAAGTACACCTAAATTTTTGGTTGAAATATTGAATGATATCAGGTCAGCCTTGTGAAGGGCATTATGTAATATATCCTAGCCATTTTCCAACATGCTATTAACAAGTTTTCTGGGCAAGATTTTACAGCAGCTTTATTCAGACCATATTTTCCTATTTGGTTTATGAGTGTCATGTGAATCTGACATCTATTATTTTCCCAGATCTTGTTATCCTGTCAAAGAAATTGAATTACATTGACATGAGTTATTCTTGACAAATTCGTGTTGTCTGTGTTTTGTCTTTAGGTGAATACAAAGTGATTGTTTAATAATTTTCTTCAGTTACCTTTCTATAAGAGAAAAGCTGACTCTTCTGTTGTTCTCTGTGTCCCTTTTATCCTCCCAGGCTTGTTCTCTGACTTTCCACAGACTTCTGACTTCCACAGAAGTCTGTCATTTCTCCTGCATTCCTAACAAAAGGTCCCAAATTGCTTTGACTAATTCTGAAAGTACTTTGGGGTGATGATTGCCAAGTTATAATGACTTGAATATATTCAATGTATTTATTTGATTGTTTCATTCTGGTGTTCCTATTTCCTCATTAATAATAATAAAGTTAAGCATCTGGTCATAGTTAGCCTTTTTGTGAAGACTGAATCAGAGAAAACTTTAAACATTTCATGTTTCCTTCAACTTTCCATTAAATGCTTGGTTTTCTCATTATACTTGCATCTATTTTTCTCTTTTAACTAATGTTTTTATAGCACTTTTTCTATGGCTTTTATAATTTTAATACATTTTACATGTTATATTTTCTTTATTTGTTCCCATATACTTTTGCTATTTCTTAGTCTTTAGTTTTAGTAAAATTTTTAGTAATATTTTTATTTTAACAAGATTTTCCTTGGTTTTGCTTCTCATATGATGTGTATTTAATTATTAAAGAACCGCTAACACAGATGTATAAGACATTCCTTATATTTTCTTCTGAAGTACAAAAGTTTGACACTGCACCCTTCACACTTTCTTTCACAGAGGCAAGTGCCTATCTTCCTTATAAAATCAGTGTTTAGAGAGTCACAGAGGAATTTGTTATAGCAGTGATACAAGCCTGACTCTTCTCTTTGGTACCTGAAGAACAAATGGAAGATGCTACCTTCACTACAAATCAAGCCTGTCTGTCCTCCTGCTGAGAACACAAGCCCTGTGGTGAAGGACCAAAGCTCTTAATATGACAGCAGAAGCTGTAGAGGTTTTCTTGGTCTTGAGAAAATAAGATAAAATGTAATTGCACTTGGAAAGAAGAAGAACTAAGCTGCATATTTTATGGCAAACTCTTGCTGGATAAAATAAAAGTGATTTAACAAAAAATATTATTAGTCATAAACCTCATTTTCCCTACTTCAGCTGACTGCCTTAAGCATCAAGGTCTTTCCTGCATGCTTCCATCTGACTCCTTAACTGATGAGTTCCTAACTAGTGAGTGTCCCTAAATCTGAAATTCTTTTTAGAAAATATCTTTTAGAAATTATCTTTTTAGAAAATATCTCAAAGCCTGTGTCCTGTGAGGTAATTCTTGAACCACCCATACAGTAAGCATTAAAGAGGATGCAACTTTGGAATTACATACTTGATCACTGATTACATTTTTAGTGTTTTATATGGCTCAAGCTTTATGGTGCTGTACTGGAATAGATATGCTGGCTTCCCGAAGAAATAAATCTACTACCAATGGTCTTTACAACTCTAGTTTCTGTTTTTCACTTACAGAAGACATCCTACTTTTTTTTTTTTTTTTGGTAATACATTGCTTAGGCATGTTTGTTTCATCCTGAGACTAATACATTTGGTGTACAAATTGCCTAACAGGTTGTGCACTGTCCTATGCATGTGCACCTATGAATCTCTTTCCTAGTGGCTAAGGACTATTCCTCAAAGTTAATGGGTGACTTAAAGAGATAGAAATTTGTGACTTGTATATTAGACTGTTTTTTAAAAGAAAACTTCTCTCTAATCAGAAAACACAGGTCTTCTACTTTTAATAAGTGAATTATGTTCTATTCAATTTTATGTCCTATAGAAGACTGGTGGTTAGGTTCGAGGTACTGCAGATATACATTTTTTGAATTATCAGAAGGTTTCAGTCTTTTCTCCTACCTTTCTCTAACATTTTCAGTCATTAAATTGTCATAGCCCATATATTGACTGGGGGAGATCAATATGCCAGCATTTTACCAAACCCTACAGTTTGCCTGTAATACAAACACTAATACTAGTAGATTGTCTCAATTTGTTTACATTCCTGTCATCAGACTGACATGAGCAGTGTATCTAATTTATTTACTTAAAACATTCTGGTGTCGTTTGGTTGGCGTTTTTTTTCAGAAAAGAGCAGCATTTGGCTTTGTTTCAAACATAACGTTTAACAGTTTTAAAAAAAAAAAAAGAAAGGCCACCCAAAAGCCTAATATGAACATTTCCCTCAAGATAGCAATCCATTTACCTTTGCTTCCTTTCACACTGAACCACCCTGCTAAAATCTGAAAAGCCACTTTTTACACATTGCCTTCCAAATAGCTGCTATTCCCAGTTTTCCTCAGCTGCCCTTCTAGTGATCCCTTGGGCATTAGTCTGCCTTTGCCAGGCTAATTGCCAGCACAGCCCACCTGGCTGGTTTTCAGCAGAACCACAAGTATTTGGGTAACCAAAAGACCCAGTTACGAAGGCAGACGCAAAAGGAAAAACAGGGAATGGCAGGACCAGACAATTTGCTTTGATCTGGTATTTGGCAAATCACCTTGTCACAATGACGGGGTTACTTTTAGAGGCTATGAACAAAATATGTACACTACGGACTAAGTGCATAAATAAAAAGCCAGATAGACCCTCTGTCCTAAAGCCCTTTTTTTTTTTTTTCTGATTTTTTTTCTTTTCATTAAAAAAGTTTCCATGTTCCTTTCACATGGAACATCCTGCAACACTAACTTCTGGCACTGATGAGGCACTTGGTTGTTCAGTATTTGAAAAGGAATTTGGCACCAATATCCTGGCTAATATCTCACCCTGGTAACTGTGATTCCTCTTCTGTATGTCCATAACATGATCTTTCTTTGATCAGATTAATTTTGTTTATAAATCATGCCCTGTACTTGCTCAGTAAAGGCACAGAAAATGCAAATGTATTTCTAAAGAGCCTATTTGGTCCAGGGACTTGACTGGTAATACTGTGTGGGGTGCCAGGCAGTCAAAATACTGGGAATCATAGGCCACCCAAAGTGCTGTAGAAGAGATAGTTTCTTCTTGTAAAGGCAGGAGTAAATCAGTCTGAATCCAATCACTTATATGAAAGGTTGAAGACTCAGGCTAGAGCTGATTCTGTTCCTACTCACAAACAAGACTGTTTCTGAAAATATTACTGAACACATGTAGTATTTACAGTCAAATAAACAAGAAAAGTATTAAAATATGTTATCTTACTGCTTGTTTTATAGGAACCAACAGGGATTCCATGCTTATTTTTTCCAGATGTGTTAAGGGCAGTTTTGCTTAAAATCTCAATTTAATACTCCAGTAATTAGAGTATGAAAATCAACCATGTTTTCAGCTCATAAGAAATTCTAGATACTCTTCCACTGGCAACAAATGGGGCTGAAGAATATCAGCCCTAGCAAGCCTTTACAGTTTGAACATACTTTAACATGATCACAGTGTTGGGTATTCAGTCATGCTTTTTGGTAGAATAAATGTTTAGGATAGGTGGAAAATACTGTAGAGTACAGTATTTTTAACATATTTTACAATATTTGCTGCAGAAATACAGTATTTTAAATATTAAGAATATTTTTGTCTAAAGAGTGCTACAACAGATTAACTGCTGATTTATATCCAGTTATATATATTTGATTAAATCATACTAACATTAAAGTTATATTTCCAAACTTCAGCAAACAAATATGCATATTCTTTCTCAGCCTTTATTAAAGGCTGGATTAATGGTTTCTGTAGCAAGACCATGTTACGTAGCATGCTCCACCCTGGCACTCTATCACTGATGAAGAACAGTACTTTTTTTTCCTCTCAGGAAACTGTCTTAAGATGGCCACAGCCAGTAGTGTTTCAGCCCCTGATTCAACAGTTGACTGATCAGTTGTTAAAAGCACAAAAACACATCCCAGATGCAGAGGTACTGGAACCCAGAGGTCCTGTTTGCAAGAGCTACCACAGTCGTAGGCTCAGTCTTGACAATTGCAGCTCTTCTGTGTTGACTAACCTTCAGCCTTGCCTCTCCCTTCTCTAGGGATAACTAACTGGCAGCAAGAGTGTCCCACAGCAACACCCTGTGCAGTGTCAGAAGCTTGTAAGTTTTCTATCCAGTAACCACTATCTCCTGCTTCTGGATGCGTCTGGGTTCCCAGTAGAGTGTCTGGCCCCAGCTGATGAATGTCTAAAATCCTTGTTTCCTTCCCACTGTTCCTTTCCAACTCCTCCCATTCATTGGCCACAAAGCCAACTGCTTCAGCATGAAGCAGGTGTGTTACACATGTCCTGTTGAACATCTGGCTAATCCTCTGTGGGGGCCAGAGAAGTGTGCAAATCCTAGAATGGGCAACAGTCCAGGAAAAAATATGAATCACTAGCTCTGTAAGCAAACTATTTCTGGTCTCAATTGAAATCCAGGCTTTCAGCTCTCTACTTCTCATCAGCCCACTGAATTGGGGTTTTGATCTCCCTAAGTTTAAAGACAGAGTATGCATAATGTGATTTATTTTATATATGTACTAGAAAAATATTCATTTGTACATATGTTTTCACACCTTGAAACAATCATGGCCCCAAGAGTGGTGTGGCTGTAAAGAAAAGGAGTAAGAAGGAAAATGTCATTTTAGGTCTCAAATATTGCTGTCCATTCATGGCTTCCTTTGAAATTGTGTCGTGTGCATCTGAATGGGTAACTCTTTCTGTCTAATGTGTGATTTTGATCACAGATATCCATGAAACACCAGTAATTGCTGCTTCCCTTCATCATGCCTCATACTGCTTTCATCAAGTTGTATTTTTATAGACTTATGTGAATCATATCCTCACATTTTCATCCTGCTAGTCCCTTGAGGATTTGTCCCAGATCAGATGTAAAACCAGAAGAATGTGTTTTTTGAATCTAATAATGTTGCAGCTCATGATGGTGAAAGGTTCATCTGGAGAACTGATCTCAAATGTCAGGATGATACAAATCAAATGGAGTTAATGCTATGGCATTTAAAACATTTTTGGCCCAACTCTCTCATGAGCAAATGGTGAGATGTTGATATCATCAAACTGGAACTTTCTCTCTGATTTGATCTTTAATCAAGAGCCTCCAGTCTCAATGTAACCTGCATTTAAACAGTATTTTTCTGAGATATATGAATTATTTTTGAAAATGTGATCAGAAACTTAAATAGAGGGCTGTTGGTTCACCACAGTTCCAAACAGAACTTCTATTTCACCTCATGCCCTTTCTGAAGTTCATTGCATTTTATGCACTTTATGCATTAACGGGGTAAAGGTCAACTTTTGTGGTGAAATCCTTACTGGGATTCTGCATCAGACTAAGAATCTCTAACATTCTTCTTTGCTCAGACACAAGGTAAGACAATAAATAACATTAAATCCTCATAGAGAGAGATATGGTAAACAGAGAGCATTTTTCATTGCTGGAAATTGCAGAGTTCTTGAGAAATCTATTACATTTATAAATCAATACGGATTTCTGCAAAATGAGTAATGACAGCATTAAAAAATTCATCACATTAAATATGTATAGGTATGTTCTTTATTATTTGTTTGCTTTTGCTTTACCAGAGGCATAGTAAGAAAAATATATTTTAAGTAGAATTTTTTATGCAAGTATAATCTTAAATAGAATTCTTAATTCTTAAATAGAATTTTTAATGGAGCTACAGAGATGGGAGCCAAATGGTGTCAGTAAGTTATTATTTTGTCTTTCTTTGCATGAACCTGCGGTAGTTGGAATAGACTGTAGAAAGCTTTTGCCAACTCGCTGTCACAAACTCATTGAGAAGCAGCAAAACTAAGCTAGCTGATTCATGTGATTTAGATTTCACTGTCACTTTCACAGGGGCAAAAGCTAGCAGGAGTAGCAAAGATTATGTCATGAACTTAAAAAATTTCTGCAACAAAGTCTGATGGTGATTTAATGTCTATATAAGTGTTTGCATGGGAAAGTTTTGTATTCTAAAACCAGTGGCCCAAATTCGTTCTTGAATTAGCAAACCTTAGGTACTGAAAATATGAACAGCAGAGTGTCTGTCACTGGAGCCAGGATATAAATATTCTGATGTATTTGGTAACAGCAGGAGACTGAATGTAGGCTCTGTTCCTCAAGATCATGATGCATCTTCCAAAGATTGTTGCGTGATTTGCAGAATGGGCAGCCCACACTCCTTCCTATTTCCTGTTTTAGAATATGTGTAGCAATGATGTCAGATCTCTCCCCTAGCATGCTTTGGACTTAGCCAAAAAGAGGTCAGTGAAGATTCCCCAGCTATGCTGGGAGACATTTAAGTGAATGGATGCACCAAAGGCTAGATTTAAAGAAGGGAAGGGCAGAAACAGTGTAGTGAAAGGACATTTTCAAGGAGCTTGAAAAGGAGAAAAAGGGTATAAGTGGGAGAGGTCAGATTAAGGTATTGTTTACCAGAGTTTTGCTAAAATGAAGAATGATGCATTTCTGAAAGACAGAAGAAGTCCACGTGGCTCCTGAATTTTCTTCAGAGGTTCTCTAAAGAACAAAACAAGCAGTGGGCAGAGGGTGAAGGATATGTGTATGTGGTTTGGAAACAGAAAAATTTAGGAAAGAGGAATTATTTAAGGTTAGACAGTCTTCTGTCAGTTTCTGCAGGATCTGACCGCTAGTGACAGCCAGAGAAACCTTGCCTTGCCATGTTGTTCTGTTGTGGAAGAAACATTGTATTTCTAGAGCTGTACTGGACACCTCAGCAGATGTTCTGTTCTCCGCTCTTGGGATGGGAATTTTTGCTACTGAAGTACCCATCTCATTTCTGATGTCCATCAGTGCCGAGTAGCCCTAACCTCACTCCTAGGCACCTGTATTGCACAAGTCTCTGCTTCTGATGGACACAAATATTCTTTTACAGTACTTTGCTGTCTTCCCTCCTCCCCTGCTCCAGTACACTGAAGCCTCCTTTTGCCACCATTGCTATGCTTCAGTGCCTTCCTTAAATTGTGGGGCTGAGCAAGGTACCATGCAGCAGCGTAGTACCTGTGATAATAGAAGCAGTTGTGGGCTTTCTGTCTAGGAAGATCCCTTAGAGATCCATCTCCAACATCTGAATTCTTTGTTGTTAAAGGCAACCCATTTCTAAAAGGTGAATCTGGGGGCAAATATGGCACAGCTGCGGTACTACAAAATTCTTTTGATGTAATGTAGTGAGGTAGTGTCAGAGCACCACCAAAAGCACACTACATTATTTATTAACACAATAACCTGTGGAGTGATGGACAGATTGTGAAGGGTTTACTATAGAAAAAAATATATAGCCTTTCCAGCAGCAGCAAGCAGCAGAGTGCTCGAGAATGACTGTTTCAATTGCTTGGATTTCCTTTGATCCACTTGCAGAGTCCTGGACAACCCTTAAAGATGTCTTTCATTCCCTTTAGAGGAATGTCAAACATTATTACCACGAACAGTATGTTTTATCAGTTTTAAGGCTGTAAATACAAAAGGCAAAACAAAGCCCAAGCTACTATTCAGAAATGAGAAAAACAGAAGTCTGGAGGAGAGCTATGCTATTAAGCCTAAAAGGATTCTAATGGGTTTTAAAGAGAAAAAAAAAATGGAATGGTGCAAATCTTAAGACAGGTTTCCTTGTGACGTGTTACAGTTTAATTAACAGGTCAGACTCATTTGTCTCACACCGAAGGTGTGTTTTTATTTATGGTTAATGCAATAGTCAATTTGTACTACAAAAGTATGAGCAGTTTGTTTCGTGTTGAAATCTTTAGTGAAAATCTGTAGAATTTGAATTTATATATATATATATACACACACATAACAAAACCAAAGAAAACCTTTGAAGAAAATGTAAAAATAACTCCGTCTTTTAAAATCCTTCAAATGGTTCTTTAAAGAAAGCTATTCCTGCTGAGCTCAAAAGAAAGTCCTTTTCCTTTATGCTGAAATAAAGTTTTTTGTATGTTATTGTGAAGTAGAACAAGTACCAGGAAATATAATTCATGTGAAAACAAAATATATTACTTGTAGAATGATGCTAATTTTAACCTATTTTTTAAAAATAGTACCTTGTAAAAAAAACTATTCAGATTTACTATACTATTAATACAATTTTACTTTTCAGGGTTCAGAACAGTTTGTGCAGCCTGCAGCATTGTTTTCGGTGCCAATCAATTCTGCTCTGTGTAGGTACTGTAAAAAACAAAACAACTTAACTTGAACAGCATGAAATCTCTTGAAATAGAGTTCTTTTACATTAATAAGCTGTCCAATGCTTTCAAAAACTGCTGTCTGGTTTGATTTGTAAGATTGCTTACAACCTTTTCATTTGAAGTCTTACTCTAGGCCTATTACTCTGGTCATTTTCTTTTTTTTTAAAAAAAAAGGGGAGCTAATAGGTTTTGAAAACATATATGCAGAAATCTGAACTCACATTACTTCTACTTGATCTCAAAGCATGTATTTGGATCAGACAAATTTATTCTGCAGTGTTTAGACCTGAGAGCATATTGTCTTGCCAATTGAGTTCAATGAATTGAATTAAAGCCCGATAATTGAAAACAACAAACTCGTGCTAGTTTTCTTTAAAAAGTGGATTAGGTTTTCAACACATTTTGAATGCCCCTTATATTTAAGTTTTCGTACATAAAATTAATTTTTTGGCCACTATTCTTCATTATCTTCACTGGGCGTCTGCTAAGATATCACAACTTTTTAATCTCAGATGAAAAGCAGCATATGAAAGATAACAGGAGAAGAATATAAGGTATACTTAAGGCATGTGCTATGCATGTATTATACAATGAAGTAGATTAAAAAAATATCACTGGGGTCAGCAAGTCGGATGCTTGAAATTTAAGAGATGACAGATTCATAGCTACAAAAACAATCCAAATTTCTACCCATTTGGGAATACATAGAGATAGAAAATATTTGTTCTCAGTATGGATGTTCACTCTACAGTTTGGAAGCTCCTAGATGTCCACAGGACTAAGTCATCAGTGTTGCTTGTATTGCTGCTACTGTATCAACATGATGACAACTTTCTTAGCCTTGGATGACTCTGTATTGGGTTTGCTTGGCAAGGTTTTGGTAGCAGGGTAGGGGGAACACACAAGAGCAGAGATTCCTCTGCAGCCCATGGTGAGTCAGGTTTTCCCCCTGCAGCCTATGGAGGTTAACAGTAGAGCAGATATCCACATGCAACCCATGGAGGACTTTGTGGGAAGGTAACACTGGAGAAAACTCCTGGCATGACCTGTGGACACCATGCTGGAGCAGGTTTGCTGGCTGGATTTGTGACCCCATAGAGGACCCTCACTGGTGCAGTTTGTTCTTGAAGAACTACACTCCATGGAAAGGACCCACACTGGAGCAGTTCATGAAGCACATAGGAGAGACCCACACTGAAGAAGTTAATGGAGGACAGTCTCCTGTGGGAAGGACCACACGCTGGAGCAGGGGAAGAGTATGGGGTGTCCCTCCTCCAGGGAGAAAAGAGCGGCAGAGACTATGTGATGAACTGACTGCAACCCCCTGTCCCTCTATGATGGAGAAGGTAGAGAAATTGGGAATTAAGCTGAGCCCAGGAGGAAGGGAGGGGTGAGTGGAAGGTGTTTTAAGATTTGATTTGATTTCTCATTACTTTACTTTGACTTTTGATCAGCAATAAATTAATTTCTCCAAGTCATGTTGGGCCTTTGCCCATGGCAGTGATTGCTGAGTGATGTCCTTGTCCTTATCTTGACCCACAAGCTTTTTGTTATGTTTTTTCTCCTCTGTCCAGTCGAGGAGAGGAGTAAAAGAGCAGCTTTTGTGGCCACCTGGCATCCAGCAAGGGTCAGTTCACTGCATTATTTTGGCAAGGATCTGATTTTTTCTTGAAGAACAAAACCAAGAAAGTTGAAATAGCAAATTGTAAACATAGATGTTGACAAAATTCTAAGCGGAATTTAATGGGATAAATAGAAAACACTTCCATCAAAAGTCTGCTTCAAATCATGATGTTCAGTTAGATTAAAGGACACAAAGACTTAACAGAGAATAGGATTTTACCTAAATACTAGAATCCCTTCTTGGAAGTGAAGAATCTATAGAGGAGAACTGGCCTGCAGTAGCAGCAGCACTGGTAGTATTTAACACTGTAAGGTCTTTGAAAAGTCTTTCTCCTATATTTCTGAACAGACACTAACACAGGAACAATGTCATCCACATCTGAATAACTAAGGAAAAAATACGTAGTAAAAGATTATATTTTTTTAGTGAACACCGCATATTACCATATAGCAAAACCTTCCAAAAATTAATATATGCAATTTTAGCACTCATAAAATGAGAATAAGCTGTGTCCATATATTTTTAGCATGCTGTTAGTAATAGAAGACTACAAGCTTTTTCATAGTTAAAGTTTGTTTACATTTAGCCCATATCCAGGGCTAAACTATAGCAGTTGCTCTGTCACCCAATGACCCCTCCTCAGCTGAGAAGGGGTGTAGGGATCGGTGCTCGGAAGATATTGGGTTGTTACGGAAAGATAGGCGGGGCATAGAAGTGGGAGGCTAGCTTGCTTATCGTGGGAACGCAGACAAGACAAGACGAGTATATAAGGCGATTGCGCACTTGAATAAACGCCATTTGCTGCATCCTCATATTGGTGTCTGTGCTCTATGGCCCAGGGGTGCGGATAGCCCCTGGCCTGCCCAGCTTCGGAATGAGGCTTGCCGAAATCAGTCGGCAACAAAGGGGGTTTGGGAAAAGGAGAGGAGACTCACAGGTCAAAAGGAAAACAGATTTAATGAAACAGACAAGCTAATACCAATGCCAGTATAAAGCAAACGAAGTTATGCTCAGCCCAGCAAATGTACGGTGGTCATAATAAACAGGAAGGCAGTCCTCAGGAGCAGGAAGAGAAGCAGGAGTGGAAAAACCTAAGCAGGGGACACCTACTCCTCCATCCCATGCCACCCCTGTCGTCCCCGTCCCCCCCTCCCCATGATTCTGTTGTAGCAAAACTAGGACAAAGTTGAATGCACTTTTTCCTTTTAAAGGATTCATTTTGCTAAACCCATGTATTTTCCTTATTTGCCTTCATGGTTTACCTTGGGGCTTCCTAAAACCAAGGAATCTTGAGGCATAGCCTCCTGATATGTTTTAAAGTTAAGAATTACTCTGATTTTTTGTGTTTTGCACAGACATGGTTGCTCAGGTCACAACCTCCCTTATGGTTTTAAGCACAGTTTATCTGATCTGATGCATAGCCCCAGCTCCACACAGAAAAGAACCACCAAAAAAGGGTACGGTCTCTGGATTCAGTGAAGTCAAACACTCATGCGTGAGATGACTTGTGATTCTCATCTGCACTCATGAGCCAAGAAATTGTCTTGATATCTAGTATTAGAACAACTGAAGGGAGAAGTAGTGAGTGGGCTCTGGAAGAATATGCTGTGACCATTGATTATGTGTGCCACCCAAGCAATTTAGGTTGAAAGTCTTCTTTGGCAGAAACCTGAGTTTTCTTTAGGCATGCATTTAAAATTTCCTTCCACTGAAGGATGAACACAGGATTAATCTGGGAGAGGGGTGTAATCTGAATAAAGAAGATAATTCAGAAATTGCTCAGATTGTTTCAAAAAGAAATTCTGTACACATGTTTGATGGGGTGGGTTTAGACATTTGGGAACAGAGATATAGATTAGAAAAACAAGTTGTGTTTTAAATATATTATGGAGAAAAGACAGCATTGAGAAGGTTGATAATGGAAAATAGGTGCAAGAACAAAGTAATGGACAAAGGGTAACATGCAAGGGTGATTAGGCCTGAGAATGGGTTGAACACCTGGATTTGTGGGATAATAGAGTCAAGATGCCTGTCCTTATCAATTCCTTTTCCTCTTACAATGCCACAATGCAAGCGAACAAGGTGTTCTTCTATTTTACTTCTATTACATGTTATAAGCTGAAATGGCAGGGAGATCTCTGAAGCTGAAATGACAGAGATCTCTGATTTCAGGTCAACCTGGATATTTTCTTCTGGACTCTGATCTGGGAAACCTACCCTTCTTAGTGAGGAGCTGTAAAATGGAATGAAGAAAACGTTGACCAAAAACTATCCTTGCCAAGAGAATTCAGCTGAATTTTCGCACATCTGCCCTGTGAAATTGCATTAATAACCCTAGCTAGGTGTTTATAGTCCTGAGCAATGTATAGGATAGCAAGGTGCCAAAGAATTGAATTCACAACAGCCAGCATTGAATGGTATTGAACATGTATGCCAGCAAGTGCTGAATACTAAAGTGTTTCTGCAATTCACTTTTCTCCTGAGTTTTATGCTCTTCACTGTGCCTGTGAAAATGAAATTCACAGCCTAAAATCCTCACACGATTTAAGATGCTGAGTCAGCCTATTGGATAACAATCATACACTCTAAAATACACTCTAAAATGTAATGACAGCAGTAGTGTACATTGGTTGTAAACTTTTCATTTATAATAGTCTTTTGGTTTGAGTTCTCACCTGTGAAATGTACCCTCAAGAGAGAGATCAAACCCTCACTTCCAGGAAAAATGCCCTACCTATGAGGCAGAAGCAAGACTTGTAGCAGTCCTTGGACCAAAGCCCAGAATCTATGGCTCCCAGATCCAATGTCTCTCTGCGGGATCCTAACAGCATGATTCTTATATCAATTGGGAAAAACTCCCGTAAGTTTTCTGGGTTTTTTTGTGTAGTGTCTAGCATGAGAAGGAATGTTGTAGCATGTCCTCACACCTCATTGTTTCAAGTCTGAAACATGTTAGATCATAGAATCACAGAATCATAGAATGGTTTGAATGGAAGAGAACTCAAAGATCATCTAGTTCCAACCCCCTTGCCATGGCAGGGACACCTCCCACAAGACCAGGTTGCTCAAGGCCCCATCCAACCTAGCCTTGAATACTTCCAGGAATCAGTGTCTACAACATCCCTGGGCAACTTATTCCAGTATCTCACCTCCCTCATAGTGAGGAATTTCCTTCTAATTTCCAATGTAAATCTCCCCTCTTGCAGTTTAAAGCCGTTACTCCTTTGTGAAAAGTCCCTCTCCAGCCTTCTTGTAGGCTGCCTTCAGATACTGGAAGGCTGCAATGAGGTCTCACCTGAGCCTTCTCTTCTCCAGGCTGAACAATCCCAATTCTCCCAGCCTGTCTTTGTAGGAGAGGTGTTCCAGCCCTCTAATCATCTTTGTAGGCCTTCTCTGGTCCCTCTCCAACAGGTCAATGTCCTTCTTGTGCTGGGGGCTCCAGAGATGGACACAGTACTCTAAGTGGGGTCTCACAAGAGCAGAGTAGAGTAGAGGGGGAGAGTCACCTCTCTTGAACTACTGCTCATGTTCCTGAGCACTGGAAATAGTGGTTTGGGACTCCTTCTTATGTCCCTTCTCCTCATTTTCAATTATCTATGTACCTCTAAGATTTTCTAGACAGTTTAAAGTGAGTTTTGTCAAAATGCTTTTGCTTTAAAGCTGTGTTAATAACTCCTTCAGGTGAAAAGGCGATGTCATAGAATCATAGAATCATAGAATGTTAGGGGTTGGAAGGGACCTCTGGAGATCATCAAGTCCAACCCCCCTGCCAAGCAGGACCATAGAGTCTAGGGCAGGTTACACAGTAACGCATCCAGACGGGTCTTGAAAGTCTCTAGAGAAGGAGACTCCACAACATCTCTGGGGAGCCCGTTGCAGTGCTCTGTAACCCTCACAGTAAAGAAGTTCCTCCTCATGTTGAGGTGGAACTTCCTGTACTCTAGCTTGTGTCCATAATTCTCAGAGTTCTCTGAGATCCATAATATATTTCTTCCTCCCTCTAAAAAAACCCCCAAAACCCCAAAATATTTGAATTGATGTGCTTGAGGTCTGTCTTTATCAAAAAGTCATTGCTTTCCAGTGTCATACAACATCTGAAAACTAGTGCTGTTATTCCTAAGCAATTGTGCCTGTTTAAACACAGGAGTGTTCTAAAATGCACATGTTCACTAAGGTTTTCTTAAAATCCTCTGTGCCCTACTGAAGCATTATAAGATATATTAACTATGCAACTTTAGGATTAACTGAGCAAAGGGTTTCTCAGATATAAATCTCCAGCCATGCCAGGGACTTGTGGAGTTCAAACATTCTAACAGTCATTTAGAAAACAACAAAACCATGGGGTTTTTAAAGTTTTTTATCTTCAGGCCATGGCCCCACTAAATTCCCTAATGTATTGTAGTTCCTTAACATACAGCATTTTTGCTTCCTTTTTCATCCCTTCTGAAGGAAGAGTAAGGAAAGTTAAATATAAAGGCATCTAGCTCTGAGTAGCTTAAGAGTCTAGTAGTCTCTGTTTTAGCACTAAAGTCTTAAGGAGGCATTCCTGGTATATGTGTACCCTGGAAATCCCTATAATTGAGATGGGATAAGAGAGCAGGATATGCATTTTAATGCAAGCGGTAGATTAGGGGAAGGTCAGTGTCACGGCAATGTCAGTATAATGATTTGGTTGTAAAAAAAGGGAGGAGGAATTCTAATTCCTGGCATAGATCTCCTTCCACCTGGTTTTTGCTCTTTGAGAGCACAGCATAGGTGGGAAACTGCTGTTAGACCTCAAAATGCAATCATGACTCTGCTTTGTTGGAAAGAAAATATTGATTGTGCTATAGTTGACACAGATACTGTTACCTGAATGATATTACCTGCAAAGTTGCAAGGGAGGTGAGATTTTTGTGAACATGTATGGTTAATGCTAGAGAGATTCAAATTAAAATTGAATTAGCATATATCTTAATAATTTCTTTAATGGCTCTCAGGTAGAAGCATAGCTCTGATTCACCTTCCAGAAAGGCACAAGATATTTCAAAGCAACCTTAACAAAGTAAATCGTGAAAAGCTGTACCATAGCAGCATATTCTAATATAATGGTTGACCTTTAGTCTCTACAGGGTGTCTGTGGCATCAGTTCAACATAGCATTTAAATGTGTGCAAATGATGAACCAGATCCACTGCTCAGAGGCATCGCTGGAAGGATTTCTGGATCAGGGCAGTGTAGCAGGCACTGCTGTTTTGTCAATCCAACCTTGAAGATAGCACTTTGAAAATATTGTCCTGAAGGAAATGTCAATAAACTTCAGCATAACTTTGGAATCTTTGCCTGGAGCTATTTAATTGCCCCTAATTTCTATGGATTTTCTTTTTTGCTTATTCACTGTCAGGTTATTACATATTCACGGTATACATCAGCTTGGCCAAAGAAAAGTCCTGCCAGCAAAAAGGCGGGGTTTTTTTCCCTGTAAATGTCATTGAAGATATTTATGCTCTTGTTACCTATTTATAGAAGAGTCAATTTATACCTTAGTGGTAGCATCTTCCTCCTGGACAAACCATAATCCACCTGAATTTACAGTGAAGTCACAGGTTCAACACCTCAGCTGTTGGGTGATTCACCACAGACTCTGTTTTGATACTGGCATACTTCTCTTGCTAGAGGAGAATTGAACGCCCTGCTGTCCTAGAAAACCACTGTTGAACCTGAGATGTGTCTGAGGCAGGAAGAGAATGTGTATTCAAATTGGTAAGCTGTACCTAAGTTGCTCATAATGTAGCTATTATTCATTTGCTGGGAGAGCATGAACCAGACAGTTTTTGCATAATGAAGAGGAAAACAATTATGCAATTGCAATACTGGGCAGAAGATACTATGTGGTGGGCAGCACTAGTCAACTCTTTTCCTCCAGGTATGCAGATATGCATAGCTTTTCTCAATAGTTTACAATAAACACATTATTCTGCTTTAAATATTCATCAGAACTGTTTCACATATGACAATCTATCATTCCCACACATTACTAACTCATGAGAAATAGTAATTTAAAAAAATCTTTATTTCCTTAAAGTGGAGTACAGCTACATCAGCTGTAGTTACTGGTTTGATTTCAAGTCCAGAAACTACAATAAAGACTGTTTTCCTTACATCAGATGTGGTGATTAATATGTGGTAGACTTGGGCTCCAGATTTTTACAACTCTGTTAATTGATCACAAGCCAGAGCCTGGGGCTGTATAATTAAGTTAGCTGGAAAATTAATGCAGGAAATGGTTTCTAGATTTGATTGGTTTAAAAGTCTCTGAATACACTTATTTAATCCTTTTGAATTAAACTTGGTGCCAAAAAAATTATGTTAACTACATCTGCAATTTCATAACTTCAGGGCAATAATCTTTTTCTGCCTTTGAAATCAGTGATGTTTGCACAAAATGGAGTCATCTTAGATGATCCAGTAAAAGGTCTCTCTGTCACTGGTTAGAGATGCTGGACTGCCTGTGCATTTAGTCTGGTGCATATAGGCAGACATTAGATTAACTGGAATCTAGGGACCAAATATCCTTACTTACAGCTCAATAGTGGGTTGCTGTGCCTGTGCAAAAGCCCTCTGAGGTAAATCAAGCTCCGTGTGGGTGCAGCTTTTACCTGCTTATTGTAGGACAACAGAAACAGAGCCTCATTAAATAGTGATTGATTTTATATATTGTGCCTATAGTATGGGAAAGTGGATATAGATATTTCTCCCTTGTATTCTGAGATTGAATGATGTCTCCAAGCAAGATTAGAAATGCTATAACAAAAATATCCTTGAAAGAAGGGTAAGGAGTGAGCAAATACTCTGTAGCTGTGAGCTCATGAATTGCCTTCCTATTAACTCAGGAATAAATAGTCAGCAGTTACATTGAAGTCATCATAATTAAAGTCAGTGTAATACTGGAGACGAGAAAATTAAGTTTAGGCTTAATGAATAGATGAAGATACCAAGTGTTTTGAGAAAAGGTGTTTTATTTCAAATCTGTAATTAATGTGCAGTAGTTCAGATTGCACAATATATTCAGCTTATTCTGTCTTGGATTAAGTTTGTCATTTGATACCGCATTAAATGACTGTTACTCAGTAAGTTGCAGATCTTCACACAATAATTTTAGGAATACTTTTCTTCACGGATGGGAGGTGGCATTATAAAGCCGAGGGAGAAGGAAAAACCACTATGGGCAAATAAAAGTGAAATAAGAAATATCTCTCTCAGGACTTTCTTGCACTTTAATTGCATTTAGACTTGTCAAAGAGAAAGAGCCTTAATCAAGGGACTTTTAATGATAATATATGTGGAGTATAAAATATTTTGTTAGAAAAAATGCAAGGCAAAAGTAAAAAGCCCATTACTGAAAATGCACCAGGCATCAGTAATAAACCTAGACTGAACATAATTGGGGTGAAGGGTTATGGTTGTACAATTAAAGTTGTTATGCTAAGGTGATGTCCTAGCATTACTAGCACTGTCAAGAGGCAAATCTCTATTCTAACTTTAAAAGCAAGCTACTGTGAAGGAATAGAAAGTATTTCACTGCTTTATTTGCTTTATTTGGGAGCTACAGAAACACTAGACCAGGTGAGGTTGTCCTACCTTCCTTTCTGCTCTTGTTAACTGGATGGTGAAGCAAAATTAGAACTCAATACATGTATATCTGCATATTACCCTAAAGCAGCAGCAGATGATCAAATTAGCAAAAGGAAATAATGTTGCTCTGGGAATTTAACACTTTTAATGTTATCACTGAACATGAACTAAAAGTTTTTACATTCTTAAATTCTTAACTGGTGTTTTAAGAGTGGACCATGGTTAAAGAAAACTCTTAACTTTTTAATCAGGATACACTGTTCTATAAAGAGATCTTTTGTTATTTTTCCTGCCACCTTGCTTCTATTGGAATGAGTTATTAATCAAAACATTATAAATGATAGAGGTTCAACCAAGGAAATCAGTATTTATTTCAAGATTTTTAACTCCAATAGAATTATGCATAGTTCATGTAAATCTCAGACTGCTGCCAAATAGACAGAACAGACATGATGTAAGATTTTTTAGAAAGCAGAAAAATATAGACAGCATTTCACACATGACAGGCAAAGTTATAAAGATGAATAATATTTAGGGAGGAGTTTGCAAGTTTATAGAACAAACCATTAGCAGTGTTTGTTTTACTACCTTCTCATCTGTTCTAGTTTTTCAAGTTCTTCTTTTCACTGATATACACTCTACCTCCTTTCTGGTAGGAAGTTGAGGTTTCCTTTTTTTGCCATCACAAACAGTGGTAATAATTAACTGAACAAAGATCTTCAAGAAGGTCTTGATTTTCTTCCACTGGTGATGACTGAAAAGTTGTAACTGGGACAGTTTATTTTTCTTCCTGTATGATGTGCTGCCATTTACACCTTTATGAAAAGTAGAGCCAGAGTCATTATGTTTAATTAACATTTACCATATACTTCGCTTGGTTGCAAATTATTATGGGAAATGCACTGTTTGAGGGGATTTGTGTCAGCGCTTTCCGCAGAAGCATATGGTTTTAAGAAGATTAGCACCCTGAATACACTAGGATTTATGTATGAAGGCTCCCATCGTTTGGTTTTTATTCAGATGTAACTTCTGTCCAGCTTTGTATGAAAATTCCAGTGCTAACTCCAAAAATTTTCTTTTTTCTGTTATCTGGCTGCACCAGTAATGCCAACACTGCGGGCTTTGGATCAGCATTTATCATGCCACACACAATTGCACATTATGTTGCCTATAGAATAATTTCAGGATTGCCTTTCTTCACAGTGGAAGATAAAATTGTATGTAAAATTCTAATTGGCAAATAAAAGTGAAATACAAACTGCGATACTGACATTTATTAGGAACATCACCCATGTAGGTTTCTCTGAACATGTCCCCTCTCCCAGTCTGAAACTTGTTTCTGTGCAGAAATTGAAAGCTTTGGATATTTCTGTGGGCAATTCAGACTGTATCTAACACCTCTGCTGTGCCTTGAGCTCACAGGCAGCCAGTGCACACACAGGAAATTTCATGTGCAAATCCAACACTTCAGACAGCACGGGACCATATGTTCCTCTGCAAAAAGTCCTGAGCAGAGTATTTCCAGGACTTCTTGGCAGAAGTAGGGCAACAGTACTTCGTCATCTAAATTCTACATATTTGCTGTACCTTTCCTAGGAGTTATGTGCTGTTACATTTCCCAGTGAAGTTTATGAACTGCAAGTGCTGTGTCCTCCTGGAAGTCAATAGTAATTCAGTTGACTTTTTTTTTTCCCCCCCAGTTTGGCCAGTGAGTTAATTGTCTGGGTCTTTGTCTTCAAAGCTCTTGCAGTCTTGTAGAGAAAAACCCTAAGGGACAAGGGAATAACACTGAAAATCAGTTTGAGTAAGACTCTGGTGTACAGTAGTTCACTGACTTTATTTTGCTAAGAAATGTGAAACTATCCTTGGAATTTAAATCCTATTCATAAATAGGGCTATAGTAAGTTTCATATCTTACTCACTGAGTTAAATATATATAAAAAAATACAATTATGATGCATATATCTACACAAATGTATGAATTTTCTAGGTTTACAGGGAAAATTCTGTGAGTCCCAGGGCTCAGGGAAGAGCTATATAAAATGCAGGGTGCTGAGGCTTTTTGTCTTTTTCACCAAACCGCACCCTTGGTAGGACAGATGGGGAGTTCAAAATGCCTGAGGTTACAGCTAGTAACATTTCCAGACCCTGGGAGGCATCACATTGGACCCAATGTGAGTGGCTGTAATATTGTTCCAAAAGGAGCAGCACTGTATCAGGTAAAGAAATCTCTGCAGGCAGGTGGAAGCCCATGCAACAACCAATTTCCAGCTCCTCATTTACACTTCATTTGAACACACACTGCAGAATCAAGAAGACCTGCTATTTGTGAATAGTTTTGAAGGGGGATGCAGAATGATGACGGTGAAATTAAAGTTCCTCACATATTAAAGACAGAACTGACACTGATCTAGAAAGAGTGATAGGTGCTCCTTACCTTCAGCAGACACATCTGAATTTTGAGCCATTCTCACTGGTGTGCTCACTGCCAGTCACTTCGGTAAGGGGGAGTATCATGGAGGAAGTCTAGTGTTCTAGGCATGGTAAAGCCCAGGGGAAAAAATGCAATGCTTGAATTGAATGTAAGTAGTAAAAACAATTTTAACAATTATTTTGAGTAACTGATTTTAAACATTTAATTGCAGTGGGGAACAAAAAAACCCCAGACACTACTGTAGGCAAGGTGAAAAATTGCCCTTCTTTTGTCTATCCTAATGCGTTCATCATAACAACTCTGACAAGACCTCTTGTATAACTTTTGTACCCTGGGGAGTTAACAGAAGTATTAATAACATGGATATGAAAAGACTCATCCTAGCGACTCCAGTCTTGGTCGCTGTTCCTTTCAGCAGTATTAGTGACAGCACCACTTAAAAGCACAAAGCCTCAGTGATAAAGCTCCCATTCAATTTGATGCATGAGAATTGTACTTTCTGCATTACTGCAGACAATGAAACCATTAACTCACTATCAATCACCCAGCTCACATCACAGCCCGCTCCCTAACAAGAAGCCATGAGGCATAAGTTATAAATAGCAGACATAAGTCAAACTCCTTGACCAGTTGTAACTGTGAAAGGATTATAAACTGCATTTCAGCCTCTGTCCAGACTTTCTGAAACACACTAGTATGCACATGGAAACTCAGCTAGGGACCTTCTATTTTATTAGAAGGCTCTGAGAGATGGATCTAGAACAGGGTCCCTTCTTCCTTCCCAAGAAATCATTTTAGATGTCTTGAGTAACTCTGGGCTGTCTGAGGAAACTCCTTCTATTGTAATACGATAGGCTAAATTTAAGCTATTTTGACTTTTTGAAGCATTGGTAAGCCTGGTTCTCTCTGTTGTTACATTGGCTATACTGGGGATAGCCCCACAGACAGTGAGTGTGTGGGTGTAGGGAATAGTATGCCAAGAATTAAGGTGGCAGAGCAGAGAATAAATTTACATTGTTGTGTATGCCAGGAGAGTTCAACCTAGCTAGGCCTTCAGAGATAGATTTTTTTTAATTATTATGATTATTATTTCTGTACTTGCAAGCTGATTGATTTGGTTTCATGAGAGCATTTAAATAGCTGGATTCATACAGTACTCTTCTCCCTTTACTGATTTGCTTCCGTAAGAAGAGAATGGAAGCTATTTTAATTGCCTTTCTTAGAGGGAATGAGATCACAAACAAGCTGCAATCTCCTTTTATAGTTCTCTTTGTTACCTAGCATGAAGGACTAGTACAGGCTTTTAAAAGTAGGCAATTCTGGCATAAAAGTGGGGTGGTCAAGGTCTGTGATTCTTCAACGACTTCCACTGCCAGCTTTATCAAAATTAAATTGCCCACTCTTCTATTCTGTAGTGTAAAGCCTGAGAGAAAGTAGCAGGGAAATAGCTCACTGTTTTCAGCTTAAATGTCCTCCATGCCTTATGCAAAGGGATCTTTGCTGATGCAAAGAAGTGTATTTTACACCTTCCTGTGACAGTCTTTGTGACTTTGACCTGGAAAGTAGAAAAAAATGCAGGCATAATTACCGAAGGTGGCTATAAATAGATTTAAATGCAGTGGCTTATCTTAAGGTTAACAATAAGTTGTCATTACAGTGCTAACAAACTAGACCACACAGCTTTGTTTTGTTTTGATTTTACCTGAAGTATAGACCTGTGTGGTCTAGATGGATGGTATCAATTACATTTGAAAGCCTGATAAAATGGGATGCAGATGATTTATCTAGCTGATACCAATCGCTTGATAAAAGCTAGAGTCATTAGGAAACCTTGGTGTACATATATCATTCTTATTCTTGTGAATGCATTGTGAATGCCTTTTTTTAAAATGCATGCATCTTCCTTACTTGCAAGAGCTTTTCCTAGTGTTTGATGACAGTGGATTATGGTGATTTTGCTGTAATTTACTGTGAGACATTGTAACCAAAGCATACTCTGCAGACAGTGTATTAATCAGTGTTGCATACTCACACACATGCAATCACAGACATTTTCATGTGCTTTTGTAAATTGCTGAAAAACTTACTGGTTGTGAAACTATTTTTATTAAAATAAATGAAAACTAATTAAAAAAACCCAAAACCTCTGGTGTTGAAAACAGTGCCTTCAAAGGTATAAAAACCCCATAGAATTTCAGATATTCATGCATTGCCCTCTTTGTATACTGTGGTAAGACCATGCTACTGTAAGTGAATACTTTAGCACTTAACATGCTAAAGTATATGACTTTTGCAAAATTGATATTCCCTATTTACTATGTTTTTTACAACCTTATGTGAAGACCAGGCAATATATGAAAACTTTTATCATAGAGCACAGTTTCCATATGCTGCAGAAACTGGTTGGAAAGAAAAATTGAAGCATGCGTGTAATGAGAGAAATCACAGGGACATTCACATATCCTTGTTAAGTGAGAAACATTCTCTGAAAGACCCCTGGCTGGCAACACACACATGGGCATATGCATACGTAGTTCTGAATAATAGACACAATGAAAACATGTCCAGCATTTTTCAGTGAAATATAAAATTCTGATTAAATAAATAAATGCTAGGGAGAAAAAAGTTGACTTTTGTATTTCAGTAGTGTTTATTTTTCCTAAATGCCACCTTGTGAGAAATTGTGATTTCTAAATGTGTAGTTTTGATTTTAAAAAGGTGGAATTACTCAATCTAACAGTTTTGAACTTTAATTTTACACCTGTTGTTGATTTATTTTGGCCCATATTGAGGTAAAAAAGGATGAGGGAAAGAAATTATTATAACTCTGAAAGATTTAGAAATTTAATTCTCTAGGAAGGTGTTTTGGGCAATCATTTTATCCTGCAACTGGGTGGGGGCAATCCCTGGTATCAATACAAGCTGAGGGATGAAGGAATCGAGAGCAGACCTGCTGAGAAGGACTCAGCACAAGAAAGACACGGCCCTCTTGGAGTGGGTCCAGAGGAGGGCCACAAATATGAACAGAGGGCTGGAATATCTCTCCTATGAAGAAAAGCTGAGAAAGTTGGGGTTGTTCAGTCTGGAGAAGAGAAGGATCTCGGAAGACCTTATTGCAGCCTTTCAGTACTTAAAGAGGGCCTATAAGAAAGATGAGGGCAGTCTTTTTAGCAGGGTCTGTTGTGACAGGACAAGGGGTAATGGTTTTAAACTAAAATAAAGGGTAGATTTAAGCTACATATAAGGAAGACATTTTTTACAATGAGGGTGATGAAACACTGGAGCAGGTTTCCTAGAGTGGTAGATGCCCCATCCCTGGAAACATTGATGGTCAGGTTGGTTGTGGTTCTGAGCAACCTGATGTAGTTAAAGATGTCCCTGCTCACTGTAGGAGTGTTGGACTAGATGTCTCTTTCAACACAAAGTATTCTATGATTCTATGATTCTGAGAGGCAGGAAGCATGAATTTCAAGAATGGAACTTGCGAAAAGCGTGTTTCATTCATTGAGATGGGAATTTATGGCATATGGGAGTCCCATTTGCAGCTGACATTGCTTAGCACTTCTGGTGTATCAGGCTGAAATTCCATACGTGTGAAGAATAGTAATGTAATCTTTTCAGAAAATTAAATTTTGGAAGAAAAGTTGTTACAATTCCTCCTTGGATTTAATCTCAGGAATGTGAGCCTTATCATAGGTCAGAAATCCAGGGTTTAAAGATACCCATTGGACGAAGTTGTAAAAAACAGTCACTGCTATTTATGAACATTTTGGTACATGTAGGATTTGAATATGTGACGGTCTCTCTGCTAAAATGTCCAAGTGTTTTCCCCCTATAAATTCATTATTGCTGACAGAATTCAAGCTTTGGCTGCTGAGATGTAATTCAAGGTGTTGTCAGGAATCTAAGTAGTCTTCACTCCTCAACTGCATGCATTTAACAGCCACATTTACTATTTTAGAAAGTAAGCAAGCATTATTTTACTTATGTTGCAATTAGATTATGGATGTTTCAAGCAGTGCAAATGTCATATTTTGTGCAATATTTCATGTGGTTCAGTATAGGAAGATGACTAAACACTTTTGTACTTCCCAGTTTCTGCACTGCTCCAGAGGTCGCTGTGGCTTTTTTAACTGATGACGGTCTCTCCTTCTTACAGCAGTTTCCTCCAAGCCCTGATATTCTCTCCTCCTCTGTGTCCCTCTTCTCAGATTAAACTGCTTCTTATTAGGGCCTCTCCATTGCCAAAGGGGTATCAAGGGACCATTGGAAATGGAAGAATTGTATTCCTTGTCTCTACAGATCAGAGTTTATCTAGCTAAGTGTATTTTTCATCTTGAGATTTATACCCAGGCTGAGCTTAAGACCAGACAAGTTGTGTGTTTGTGGTTTGTATAACCACTCCTTACAGCTGAACATGTCTAGTATCTGCACAGGCAAGTGCAACAGCTTGCATCAGGTTTTCACATGCAGACTATAGGGAGTCTGAAACTGTATGAGAGGCAGGGGCACTGTGTATGTTGTGCCCATGGCTCCTTTCTAAATCTGGTGCAGACAGCTCTCTTCTACTTGTGGATGCATTAGGACAATGCTTTTTAACTGCATGACCACAGACTAACAGTTTTTCAAGGACACTGGTGATTGTACAAGCAGCAAATTATATTAAAAGGGGGTGAAATAAAAGATACTTGCCTAGGCCTCAGGAGAGCTTTCTTTCCCTATTGAATTTCAACAAGATTCCAGCATTGTAAGAAAGAGGGAGCAGGAACATTTATTTCTAGTATTTCACAATATCACATTGTTTGACTTCGGAGATGTAGTATGCATTTATAATGTAGTTCTTACACATAACTCTCTTAGGTGGTATCCCTTGTACTTGGCCCTGCAAAACCAAAGAGAAATATGCAGCCTTCACTTTCAAATGATATCACATTATATTCCCTCCATTCTTCCTCTTCAGTGAAGCTTCCAACACACTGCTCAAAGCCAGAGTGAAATCAAGGCTTATGTAAAAACAAAAAAAACCAAGCAACAATAAAATGGCAGCCAACACATAGGTTTCTTATTGTTCTTACGTAATTAGTATATGAATGATCCTCATGTGCCCAAATTGCCTGGCACAGACTCCACCTCTTGCACAAATATGGGTTATTCATTCAGCTTGAGCTGTAGATTTTACTAGGTTGGCAGTAGTGACCAATGTAGTGATCAGCTGCTTCTTAGTCAGCAGAAATGCTGAGGTAGAATTCTTTCCTTCCAGGTACTAGAAGGAAGCAAACATCTTAAACTGTCTTTCTACACAGTTTTGATATAGGAACAGTAATGGATATCCCCCACTTCTACTAGCCCAGATGGGAAATATAAAGGGAGACAACAGGAGTTTTAGGACAAAAATGTTGATGTGTACTGATAAGGTCAAGACCTGTTTCTGCAAAAGGAAAAGCTAAAAGAAACTCTGCTTTCTGAATCAGCATCTCCCAGTCTCTGTTGCCTGAGGAGCAGCTACACTGCAGTGGCTTTGACACAACATAAGCTTCTTCTTTGTCAAGAATGTCTCATTATCTAGGGCCTGCTGATTTTTAAAATCTGGAGTTTTCATACACTTAGCACAGATGGAGAACAAAAGGAGCACAATGATTGATTTTACTCAGTCATTAGGGATTTTTTGAGATAGCTCATTAACACAAAGTGGACGCATTAAAGATTGCTTTTTAAGGAAGACTTAAACTGATAATCAAATTTTATTAGTATGCCTGAAGTCTTTCTTTAGGCTATCATGAATCATCTGTAAAATACACTCTTTAGGTTTTAAAAATGGAACTAAAATAAAGATCGCATTTTCCATATATTAACCTAACCAGACAATATTTTTGAAAAGGAATATTTTGTATGCAAACTACTAAATAACAAAAAACCCTGTAATTATTTGGTTGAGTTTAAGGGACATACAGCTGTTCGGGTTGTGACTGTATAATAATGTAACATAGCATAACAGACATTTGAAACTGCTCAAGCCTTCTATATATCTGTGGGTATTTGAAATATATGTATTGCACACAAATATATCATATATATGTCCGTATATATGCACATATATATATATATACACATATGAAATAACATATAGGTAGTAATAATAGATACATTACTAGAATCAAAAATCTATTTACTGGGTAAAAAGCATTTATTACTGGAAAGCACACAATTCAAAATACTTCTACTACAGATGCTGCTAAGGCACTGTAATCTTGCCCTTGATCCTTGGGCACCCAAAGACCTCATAAAATCCAAAGCCGTACTAGAAATACAATAGTGTAGTAAAATACAATTTCAGAGAAATAACAAAAGGAAACGAGTTCCATCTGCTTTTGAAGTATCAAACACCCTGACTAACAGAACTGATCTAAAGCCTATGGAAGTCAATGACAGATAATTGTCATTTAATTAACTTTGATGGGTTGTTTGTCAAGCCCCTAATTGACACTGGATCTGTGAACTCCTTTGGTTTTCAACTTAGATTCATATATATTAACTTCTCCTGAGTCCTTATGTAAATTTTCTGCTCTACTGGAAAAGCTATATTTAATCTGGCTTCCAGGGAAGTCATGGAAAAGTAATATTATGATGTAAGTACGGTTTGGGAATTCTATGCACATATCTGGGGGTCTGTGAAAGTACCACTAGGTAAGTAAACAGATCAAATAAACCATTGTATTATTAACTTTTATAGAAATAAATGGGTTGCTGAGTAGCAATAGAACAAAATATTATGAAAAGCAAAACAGAATAACATCAGTCTATTTAAACTAATATTCATTCAAAGCTAGATTGTTATTTTCAGAGCTGGGTAGAAAGGTTTTTCTGCTCAGACTGAAATAAATATTTTTGTGGATACATGTCCATTTCAGTGAAGTTTTCTTTTCAGAAAAAAAAAAAATAAAAAGAGAAATGGATCAGTTTGAAAGTTATAAAGGATTTTTTGTTTATTTGTTTTTAAAATATGTATACAAAGCCACATTCAGAAGTGTGTTTTTGGTAGAAAACTATACTTGATGATTCATTTTGGATCAGAATGAAAACAAAGTTTGAAATAAATGAATGTCCCATGAAATTTACTTCTACCTGTAGCTTAAATCTATCCATTCTCTTGTAAGCTAGAACTTAATCTTCCAGGAGACTCTAAAATAAGAAGCACTAACTTGTCTCTGGACATTTTAAAATAGAAAAAAAAATTTCCTTGATAGTA
Organism: Eurystomus gularis; assembly: GCA_013400335.1. Taxonomy (NCBI): domain Eukaryota; kingdom Metazoa; phylum Chordata; class Aves; order Coraciiformes; family Coraciidae; genus Eurystomus; species Eurystomus gularis. The sequence goes on along the minus strand of VZZY01017127.1, from coordinate 77,672 downwards.
TGTTGCTGCTTAGATGTGAAGCGAGAAAACATGTGTAAGGTGGCATACCTGAATGGCTTTACTAGCTATGTCTATTTCAGAGTACGTGAATCTTGTTAATGCTGCCTTATACACTGGAAAGCCAGGTTATCCTTTTTCTGTGATGGAATAACTTTTTATATAAGTAGCAGTGGATGTTGTGGAAAACCTTGAAGTTAGTGTTTGAACTATAATTACTTTCTGGTCATTAGTAATTATTCCACAAGGTACTGCAGAGCTTATTCTCTGAGAAAATAAAGGGAAACACCATAACCCAGCAGATGCATTGCACAAGATCTTTAATTTGGGGATATTTCAGTGTCACCTTATTGACCTCAAAGGCCTGAATCGTCAAGCCCACTTCCCATCTAATTAATATAGCAACATATATGATATGACTAACAGTATTTCCAGGGTTCAGATTTTTGTTTTGCTTGACCAAGTTTGTTGTTGCTATCAAAATGTTTCCATTAATAAAGACTCACTAAAATATTTTAATTTTGCATGAGCATTATGACAACTTATACTGCATATATGAAAGGAATTGTTTTACTTCATTGGTCTCAAAATCAGTTTTACTAATAAAGGAGTGAGATGAGCAAAAAAATTGAAGAAATTCTAACTTCTTTTTTTGTTGGGTTTTTTGTTTGTTTGGTTTGGTTTTGGTTTTGTTTGTTTGTTTGTTTTTTTAGTTTGATCTCTGCAGAGTTACAACTGGTGAGTTCACTCAGCTTCCATGCAAAGATCATTGCAATCAATAGGTATCTTTCCACTGCTTAGATGCACTTTGATTTTGTGCTATTCTGTACACCTGTGATACAGCTAAATCATTTATATGAAAACCAGATGAAGCCATGAGATACAAAATGTTTACTTTATTATCTTTGCTTTCTTCATGTGTGTTGTACTACAACGCGGTATAATTGAGATGATATACTACTATGAAATACTACTCTTCAGAAAACCTTGACAATTCTTAGAGAAAAAAAGGCAGGTATATCTGAGAATTTCTTGTCTTTTGACAGTTTTTGACAAATCTTAGTGTTATTTCAGTGTAGATTTTGAAATCACATATAAATTAAGTTGATTATATCACTATATTGCAATTCTATTGGCTTTATGGGGCAATGTCTGGGGGAGTAGGGGGGTGTTGCAGGGATGGCTTCTGTGAGGAGACACCAGAAGCTTCCCCCATGTGGGACAGAGTCACTACCAGCTGGCTCCAAGACAGACCCACCACTGGGTGTGTCCTGCCAAAGCTGAGCCAGTTAGCAGTGGTGGGAGTGCCTCTCTAGTAACATATTTAAGAAAGGCTAAAACCCAATGCACAGCAGAAGCTGGAGAGAGGAGTGGGAATATGTGAAAGAAACGACTCTGCAGACACTAAAGTCAGTGAAGAAGGAGGGGAAGGAGGTGGTCCAGGTGCTGGAGCAGAGATTCCCCTGAAGCCCACAGTGACGACTACGGTGAATCAGGTTATTCCCCTGTAGCCCATCCATGGTCATGCAGATAGATATTCACCTGCAGCCTGTGGAGCACCCTACACTGTAGGAGGTGTCTGTGCCCTGAAGGAAGCTGCAACCCATGGACAGCCCATACAGGATCCAACTCCTGGCAGGACCTGTGTCCCCACTGGGGAACCATGCTGGAGCAGTCTATTTCTGAAGGACTACACTGTGTGAAAGGAACCATGCTGGAGTAGTTCATGAAGAACTGCAGTCCTTGGGAAAGCCCACATTTGAGAAGTTCATGGAGGACTGTCTCCCAAGGGGAGGATCCTACACTGGAGCAGGGGAAGAGTGTGAGGAGAAAGGATTGGTAGAGATAATGTATAATGAACTGATCTCAACCCTCATGCATCATCCCTCTGTGATGGGAGGAGGTAGAAGAGTTGTCAGTGAATTAAGCCCAGGAAGAAGGGAGGGGTGCAGAGAAGATACTTTTTACTTTTATTTCTTACCGTCCTACTCTGTTATTCATTGGCAATAAATGAAATTAATTACCTCAACTGAAGTTTACTTTGCCCATGATGGTAATTGGTAAGTAATCTCCCTGTCTTTATATCAATCTGTGAACTTTTTGTCATATTTTCTTCCCCTGTCTTACTGATGGAGGGCAAAGTGATAGAGAGGCTTGATGGGCACCTGACAGCCAGCCAAGGTCAACTCACCACAGTAGTATAACAATATTGTATCACTTTAACACTGTTAAATGTAGCACTGTAAATGTTCGATGACTTGGTTGCTCATCACTGTGTGAACAAGTTCTAAACTCAGGTATATGCACGTGTGTCACCTAATAGTAAAGCAAATTCAGGAATAATCAACTGTTGAACAACCTTATCCTTTCAGTAGAAGAGGGAACCAGAAAAATTGGTTGTAGAAAAACTGAGCCAATGTAGACATGTGATCAAAAATCAGTCTAACTATGGTTATGGCTGCAATGACTAAGGGAGGAAAAACAGTAAAATAGTAGAAAAGGGAATTTTTTTTGTTGTTATTGGTTTGGTTGAGTTTTGGTAGGGTTTGTTGTTGTTGTTTTGGGGTTTGCTTTTGTTTTTGTTTATTTTTCAATAAGAAGACTTGTACATCCTTTTTTTTTTTACTTTTCCATTATCCTAATCTTGACCTACTAAAGTGGTCATGAAGAAGTACTTTCTAAAAGTGAGATTTTTTCCATTAAATAAATAAACAAAAAACAGATATTTTGAATTCCATATTATAATACTGTTTTGTCTACAGGGTCTTTTAAAACTACTTGAAAATTTCACTTATTTCATGCCATCTGTTTAAGTGTTGTATCTTGTGGGAAGCTGTCCATGTTGCCTGTCATTTAATGTCTAGTCACAGTTATAAGGGGCTAGGTTTCAGTCTAATTATTCAATTAAAAAAACACCCTCTTGGAATATTTCTTCCTCTGCCAGTGAAATACAGTTTCAGTTCAGACAGCAAATCTTCATCTTTTCTCCCTAAAAGTACTTTAAAGAAAATCAGGATAACTGCTCACATGGCACAGTGGAAGAACTTGATTATAGAAAAGTCTGGGTAGTTTTCTGTTTTATGGTTAGATTCCTGGCTTGTGTAAGTCAAGACAGTTTTAGTTAAGTTTCAAGCCACCTAATAATAATAGACTGTTCATAAATCAGTAGTGTGATTTCCCTTTCTTGTAATTAAAAAACATTTATGTTGTCAGAACAGGGAACAGACACACACATAGAGTTAAATGGCATAAATGTCACATAAAAGACTGTTACCAGCCCTAAAAAAAAAAAAAAGAACAGGATATTTTTTCTGGAATGAAGAGAGAGTGCATAATTTTTTACATTATACTAGCTATTTCATATTTCAGTGGTTTTAATCTTAACATGAGAAGAGTTTAAATTGTTATTCTTCCAAGAAAGACAATTTTACAATACCATACAGTTATGCAATGCATCCTCTGTAATGTCTGTTAGTTGTACTGTTGTCCACACATATGAACTATAAAACCTATTATGCCAAATAATATTCATTGTATTGCTACACAACAGGTTTATTGTACTATGCTACCTTTTTCTCTGGAGTCTGCAGAACACCTATCATCTGCTTAGATTATTTACTAATGCCTTTAGGCACCCTTTCTTTGGGTTAACAGATTTGCTCCTTTCAGATCTGAGAGGTCTAAGTCTCTTCTGTAACGTGTCAACTTTACAAATAGAAAATGTGTAATGCACTGAGATTTATAAAGTTATGATGTAGTAAGCTTTTACAAATGTTCTTAAGCTTGAACTGAGGTAGCTTAAGCTTGAGCTTCTACAGCTTCTGCAGCCATTGCTTCTTGCAGAGTGGCTTCTGTTGATGCAAGGCAGCTTTCTTACCCAGTGGGCTGTGACAACCAAGGGTCAGAGGAAGGGTCAAAAAGAAGTTGGAAGGGTGAAAAAAAGAAAGCATAAGTCTTTAGGTTTTAAATGCTTAATTATAAAATTGATTCAGAAATGCAGTTAAAAAAAATATTGCAAACAAATTACGATTTATAACTGTGAGCAACTAAGTTCCTCGGGAAAGGGTAATGAGAAGTGACTGCAGATGTTTAGTTAGTAGAGCTAAAATTTGCTTTTAAATACTTACATAACTTAGTTCCTTGAGGAGGGAGAATGAGCTTTTTAGTCTGACAGAAGTAGTTAGATACAATTTTTTGTACTGTGTTTCTGAAAGGACTAAGGAACTGTTGAATGTTCCTGTTCTTTGACTAGTGGTTGCATGTAAGGAGGAAGAAGTTTACAGGAAGTTCAAAAGATGATAGTACTTTCATTATTTGAAAAGTACTGATGTAAAATAATCTTATCTGTTCAAGTAAAATGAATAGGTGCTTCTCTGCAGGAGTAAAAATGGTGGAGTCTGGGGTTTTGTGTAAACATAAATATAAACATGCTTCTGAGCACATGCACATATAAAAGTCTATCATAGTAAATATAGATAGCTACAATTTTTTTTGTGTTTTATTGGTATTTCTTTGTGATAAATAGAAAGAGAATATCCAGAATAAAGTGGCCTCAACAACATTAATTCTAGTCCATGGAAACATCAATGCAATGTGCAGTGTTTCCTTAAATAATCCTGTATTATGCTTTCTTTCCTTCATAGTTAGTCCTCATTTCAGAACTTTTACTTATTGTCTTTTGTCCTTCCCTCCTGTTCATGGAAAGTCACAGGCTTTTGAGTTGCTTCAAAGGCTCCAGTAGACTCTCTAAGTCTCATTTGAACATACAAGGTTTTTTTTGTATGGTAACCGAGCCAAAACTTAATCAAAGAGCCTGTGGGTTTCCACTTCAATGTTGGAAACCTTGATACCAATTATTCAGTGAGTTTATGTTAGTTTTCTCTATATTATAAACCAAGGCAAAAAGTTTAATTATTTGAGTTGCCATTGTTTAATGGCATGTATAGACTAAAGGTAGAACTCAGCCTTATTTCAAAAGTATAACTTGCTGAAACAGAATTAGAATTTCAGTAGTAATTGTTATTTAGAATTAAGTGCAGTGAGTGTCCAGTCAGGACTTTCTCATTTTTTCAACTACCTCTAACCCTGTATCTTAAGCAGATACGATGAATACCAACAGAAGGCAAATGGAGCACATGGGACTTAAATTCTCCCTATTCTCTTGTTACAATAATATCCTACTTAACACAGCTTCCTGTGTCAGATGCTTCTCCAAAATGTAAGGGGAAAAACATGACCAGCCTGTCTGTTGCTTGTAACATAATATCCTGCTAGCTACATATTTTCCTTTTACAATTTTAGATGACTTTATATTAAATGAGAACTGTTATGATACAGTAGCATAATTGAAAGGCAGATGTGCATAAAAAAGGGAAATTATGAACATTTCTACTATCTTTTTAAGTAATGGCATTTCAAAGAGCTGAATTAATATATATACATAATATTAAGACAGAACTGATGACAGGAGGTCATAAATTGTCATTGTATACTAAATGTCCTAGTCAGTCCAAATAGCCTCAAATTCAAATGTGGTTACAAGTTGTAGTACTCCAGCTGTGAGAGTAATATGGAAAAAGGGCTTAGGCGTGGAAATAATTACGAAAGAAACAACAAAAGAGTGTTTTCTTTCATGCAGCTAAATATTTTTTGGTTGTCTGATTAATCTACTTAGCTATAGTCCATTGAGTAGGACCCCATAAAATTTTCCAACCAAACTTTATTTTTTGCAGAAAAGTAAATAACAATCGATCTTTTAATTTTATTTTTTTTCCTAGCTGAGTTTCATTTGTGTTGTGAGAGGTGGAACATGGTAGGATTATTACTGGGAAGTTCTTATGTTTCTAGTCTGAGAGTGATCCCACTGTGGTTAGCATTGTCTATACTCATGAAGAACTGTTTTGGTTGTGATAAGATCCATATTCTCTCTCCAATGGTGACTGTGAGCAGAAGAGATACCGTACACATTATTTTCCCCACAGTATACTTGGTAGGGTTCTCCAGATCCACTGCCAGTTGTAGGAAGGACTGCTGCCTTTTGGTCAGCCTTGCTCCTAGAAGCCTCATTTGGTGGCATCTTGTTTTGGAATAGTCTGTTACTGGTCAATCTCTACCCACACACACCAGTTACAGTTTTGAAATCTTTTACAGCCTACTTAAAAATGTCTGTTTTACAGACTGGAGAGTTCTAACTTACACAACAGTTCCTTGTAGAGAAGCCATTCCCTGTTTTGGTCATCAAACTCAGTTGGTCACAGGGAGAGACAGCAAAACAGACATAGATGATACCAAGTCATAGAAACACAGATGACAGATGTAAGGTGAAAAAAGGCTTCAAGATAAAAAGTGGTACTTCTCGATGCCGAGAAAGCCATGTTAAATACACAATTATTTGGAGGCAGGGAATTAGGAAGACATGAACAATGACAAGGGAACAGAAAATGCGTGAGACAGGGTAGAAGACCAAAAGGTCACGGGGCTAGATACAAAGTGAAACTGAGGTTAAAAGACAGTGGAGAAAGAGATGGAGAAAACAATCAGAGGAGAAATATTTAAAGACAACTTGTCTTGAATGTCAAAATGTCTCTGATTTGACCACTTCAGTGACAACTCCTGTCCTTTGAGATCACATTTGTTTCTGCAGTTTTTTCTTAAGATGACTATGCTCTTAAGACCACAGCAATGCACACTATAGTATATATTAGGGAGTAAACGACACTGTGCACTTTAAATGAAAGAAATTTTCAAACAAAAAGTCAAAATCTCCTGTTCTGTGTTAGCACTCCTCAGCACATGCAGTCAGACTCTGCAATACCTTTTCTTCCTGCTGTGGTTATTAGGTATGTGGGGTTATTTTTAATCCTGAGGAAGTTGACTGGTTAATGTAATTTTGGTCAAGATGTAAAGACTTTTTTAAAGAAGTCTTCCAGGTTTTCTTCAAGATACTAATACTGTAGACAAGCCTGGTCCCTAAAATCTCATTTCATTTCTCCTAAGGCCAGCTTACTACATTTGTGGTCACAGTACAAGAGAATAGATACTTCAGGTGTTGCCTATATTTCTAGTTAGGAGAGAAGTTTTTCAAATTGAGATAATCAGAGTAACACAAAAAGACCGTCATGAGTATTAGACATGACAGCTTCAAAAATCTGTAGAGCACAACAAATGCTGCCACTATCTTAAAGCTAAATTGAGTCTTTAGAAATTTGTGGTTATGCAGATTATAAAAATCTTTGTTTCAATATCCCAGAGGAGACAACATACAGATTGTTCAATATTGAACTGTCACATAGTAGAGAAGTGAGAAAAAAAAGTTATTTCATTGTTTGGTTTGTGTAATAGGGAGTGTAAAACAGTGAGAACTCAGTTGCCTAGCTGTCACCTGCCTCCAGGGTACAATCAAACACTGCCAGCGAATCAATAGCCTGGGAAGATTTTTTTATATATATATAGCTGGAGTTTAACATGAGGCTCTAAGTGCTCCAGGTGGCAGAGTCATTTGTTCATTAGTGACTTTTCACAACAAACAATTGTGGTGCCATGACATGACAACAGTAATTTACAAGGAAGGAGGAAGAAAAGCAAAGAAACCCCCAAATCCAGAGCTCCGAAGAAAAAGACCTCTGGGAAAGTCCTATAAAGCCTAAGAAACACTAGTGAAGAGTACGGTAACAGCAGTAAAAGCCCATTACACTATTCAGTTGCAGCTGATCCACTTTACAAAGAACTTCCTTAAATTCCTTTTCATTAAAAACAGAGTCTGGTATCAATACTCACATCACTCTGTGTGCTTCAGGCAGAGGTTTAACTTTTACGTTGTTGCTTTATACTCTTTTTTTCCATCTTCTTACTGTAAAGCTTACAGATGATCTGAAGGATGGATTCCAACGGGTACTGTGTTGCTAATTTATGAAATCTGTGCCTTTTAGAGATTATTTTGTTGAAATTAGTGTAAGCACTGGTGATGCAAGATAAGAAGAAAGAGCATTACACTGCTAATGCATTTCTTCTGAAGTTTGAAAATCCTATTTAGAGACTAACTTTAACATGGTTTAAGACTTCCAGCAGTGTTCCTGGAAGCATGATAAGTGAAGCCTGAAGTCGTGAGAGTGGGTGTAACTCAGCTTCCAATTACTTTTGGGGAGTGGGGAATGTAAAAGTGGAACTTAGATTTGACTGAGTTTAAGGCTCCGGTGTTTGGCATTTGCTGCCTGTGTGCCAACAGCATGACCACACTTTAAAAGGACATACTAAGACAGAGGGAAGAAGAATCTTTGAAAGTGTGTTGCTGGGGGTTGAATTTGCTTCTTTAATAACCATTAAATAATCAATCAATAATGATCCTGTGTTTTGCTGTTAAAATAAATATTTGTCTTATTTACATTACTTTTTCAGTAAAACAATCAAACACCAGCTAAGCATTTTATAAATGCCTTTTGTGTTCATTTAATGCCAATTATGTAGTCTGGATAGCTTTCTCTGCCTGTGTATCTCTGATCAGAACTTTATGGACCAGCTACTTTATAGCAGTGATAAATAAATGGTAAGTAGCACTGAAAGGTTGGATACCAGTGCCATGTGTTACTAAATACTACAGTAAAAGAGGCTTGACCTGCTGTCCTGGTTTGACCTGGACAGGGTTAATTTGGTGTAACCAGGCTATTCCATACCATGCTGACATCATTCCCCAGGGCCAGTTCCAGTTCCTCAGTGCATCTCTCGCGTATGCAACCGGTCCACTCTGCTCCGTCTGTTGGTCCACGTGGTATCGCTTATTTTGTACATTGGTTTTCTCGCTGTTGTTATTGCTGTTGTTACTGCGATTGTTTCTTATGTGTCACTGTATTAAACTCTCCTTATATCAACTCAAAAAGCATTCTCAGGCAATTCTGCTTTTTCCCTTTGTCCGAGTTGAGGGGCAGCAGCAGCAGCCACGTGGCTCAGCTGCCGGCAGGGACTGAACCACCGCAGCTTTACTAAACCACCACACCTGCTCTTCTCCTATAATTCTGTTACTCAGGAAGGGTAGGAATGAAAACTGTTTTACCTTCCTATTCAGCAAGTACATTTTAGAAAAATGCCTTTATGAAATGTGTGGAAAACCTGATTGTTGAACCAATTTTATTTTTAAAATTTTTTGTATGTGTCCCTATTAGTTTCAGCTTAATGTAAATTTCAGTGTTTAACCTGTGGCACAATGTACATACTTGTAGTACAAGTGTGTCTTGTGTCCAGTTATCTCTGTTCTTACATTGCTGATTACAATGGTTTGTCTTACCTAAGGAAGTAGTTGAAGTTTTAGCCACTGTTTACATATTTTGGATACAATATGACAGCGTGCTCAGCATACTAAGCTGGAGAAGAGAGCAGGGGGAGGACATTTGAAGTGGTGATGTTTGTCTTCCCAAGTTACCATGATGGAGCCCTGCTTTCCCAGAGATGGCTGAACACCTGCCTGCCGATGGGAAGTGGTGAATGAAGTCCTTGTTTTGTTTTGCTTGTGTGCACGGCTTTTGCTTTATCTGTTCAACCTTCTTTATCTCAACCCATGAGTTTTTTCTCTTTACCCTTCTCATTCTCTCTCTCCATCCCACTGTGTGGGGTTGGGGTTGAACCATGTGTCGTGGTCGGAGTGCAGACGTCCGACCCGCCTCCTGAAGGGAGAGGGATCGAGGACAAGATAACCACAGAGCGAGATATTTGCCCACCAAGCTCATAGGCAATTACGGAGACTGAATGAGTATTCACCGAGTTTATTGCTAAATATATTTGAATAAAACTGTATTTACTTTACGGAAATATTACGGTATCAAAGAACGCCACGCCTACCCACTTACTCCCCCTCTCACCCACCGAGAGATAAGGGCAAATAAGAACCTAATTATGTCAAAATATGGCCTGCATGTGTGGACGGTGCGTTTGTATGCATGCATGTGTTGTCATCTGCCCTTTCGGTGTTCAGCGATGGTCCCTGTGGAACGGCGGTGATGCCTGGCCAGCAGACTTGGGCAGTTCCAATGACGTCAGCAGCTTGCAGCTTTTCAGCGCGATCGGAGTCTCTCTCTCTCCAACAGCAGTGGCAGCTTCTTGCCGCAGTTTCTTCGGTGTGGCGCTCCTGACTTGGAGTGGCGGCTATTGCGCAGCGCGTCTGGTGGTGCGCTCACCAGGAATGGGGCGCAGTGCAGTGGCAGGGGCGCTGCACGGCGTGATGCGGCTTCTTGCCGTGGTTTCTTCGGCGCAGTGCTCCCAGCTTGGAGCAGCACCAGCTTTCTTGACGTGGCTTTTTGGCTTGACGGTGGCTTCTTGCCATAGTTTCTACGGCGTGGTGCTCCCGGCTTGGAGTGGCGCCAACTTTCTGCCACGGTTTCTTGGCGCGACGTCTTCTTTTGATTTTGGCACAGCGCTCCTGACTTGGGGTGGTGCCAACAGCAGCTTCTTGCTGGTTTCTTNCACGGCTTGGAACCTTTCGGCGTTTTGGCATAGTTCCATCAGTGACCAGCGGTGGTGGGGGGGATGCTGTGTTGGCAGCTCAGTTCGGCTTCCCCCACCCTCCTCCTCACTCCTCTCCGGCAGTGATGGGTGGGGGGGGCACTTGGCAGCAACTATGTGTCCCTTTGTGCAGCGAGCCAGAAAGAGAGAAAGTTTGTTTTCTTTTTCGATTTTTATATCCTGCATTATCACACTTCCGGCTTCCTGCTTCTGGAGGACTTCCAGCCATGATTCATGGGTGATGTGGTTCTTTGCTCGCTGTCTTAACAAGGCAGAAGTCCTTAATATGTGGATCGGTTCACCACACCATGGCAGTGAGAAAAGGAATGAGAAAAGTATGAGCAAAACAGTCCTGCAGACACCAAGGTCAATGAAGAAGGAAGGAGCAGAGACGCTTCAGGCACCAGAGCAGAGATTCCCTCAGCTCATGAATAAGACCAGGTTGTTCCCCTGCAACCCATGGAGAACCATGTCAGAACAAATGAGCTACTCTGCAGCTTGTGGAGGATCCCACTTTTCAGCAGGTGGATATACCCTGGAGGACTGCAGCCCATGAAAAGTGTCTACGTTGGGGTGATCCCAGTCTCGAGCAGGGAAAGATGTGAGGAAGTAGCAGAGGCAATTTGTTATGAACTAACTGCAACTTTCATTCCTCATGCTGTGCTGCTCAAGGAAATAAGAAGATAGAGGAGACAAGAGTGAAGGAGTGAAATTGGCCCTTGAAGAAAGGGGGTAAGGGGCCACGGAAGGTGTCTTTAGTTTTGATTTGTCTGTCCCTATCTTGCTCTATTTTTATTTGGGCAATAAATTAATCTTCCCCAAGTCGAGCCTGTTTTGTCCATGATGGTAATTGGTACATGATTTCCCTGTCCTTATCTTTACTAACAAACTTTTCCATCTTTTTTCCTCCCCCAGTCCTGCTGAGGAAAGGGAGTTGAGAGAGTAGCTGGGTGGGCACCTGGCAGCTAGCAAAGGTTAAGCCACCACAACTTCACTCTTCTTTTACTAGGTAAAATAAGTTTACATCCACCATTATTTTTTTGTGTGCTATGTTTTCAATGTTTTCTGACCTTTTCCTCTTTTGTTACTCGACATGAAATATTTACAGGTTTTCTGAAGTATTTTAACACAGTTTTTTACTCTAGCTGAGGTGTCCCCAGAGCTTATGAACTTCTGGGGCTTGCACATCATATTCTTACTGATGCATCCCAGGATTAGATTTACTGTGTTCAGCACATCCTTACTTTTTGTATGTTGTTTGAAGTATTTAGCTGTAGGTTAACAATAAACCTTCAGGTTCTTCTTTTCTTGACCGGTTGATATGTACCAGCCTAAGCTATTGCTGTTAAAACACAATGTGAACCCTGAAAAATCTAGGTTGAATCTCAGTTTTACAATAAACCCTGCTGTCTGAATGGGACAAGTGTTTTTGTTTGACTGACCTTTCTGTCTCAGTTTCCCTCCTACATCTCTCAGTTTGTAGTGTCCATTTAGTTTGCTAGCTTTTCAGATTGGCATTGATTATATATATGCAATGTCTAGTACAGGGCTGTGTTTTAAGTTACGTTCAGTATTACCAATAAAACATGTCATCCTGGCTTTCTTGGCACTCAGTGAAAAGCCTGGTGTTTCTCCTGCTGATCTCCTGCTGAAGACTGAGAAGGGTAAGTAAAAGGACATACATCTGTGAAATAACACCTTTACACTATGCAAAAGCACAGAACTATTTTGCCTTATGTTTAGGGATGTTTATCTCTAGAATAATACTTCTTTTAAAATAGCATAATATTGCAGTTATTTTAGTTCAGTCAGTGAGTAAATGAGAGAGAAGAGAGGTAACTTTGTCTGGAGACAATACTTTACATCTTCAAAATGCTATGCAAGCCATAACTAATTAAACCTCACAGTGGGCAAATACTTTTTTCTTGGAAGCAATCCAAAAGTATTTAGATATGAATTAGATCTGAAGAAAGACAAATCACAGGTCACATATTTCTAAGAAATACCTTATTTTTTTCCCTCCAGTTTGGCTGTTTGACAAACCATTTCTTTTTTTTAATGAAGGCAAAAATATTCATGTCTTTTTAAGGCTTTCTGAATCTGAATTTTTAATTGAAAAGTTTTATTTTTCTTACAGTTTAAATGAACCCTGTAAGAATTCTCTGCTATACATTAAGATGTTAAAAATCAGAAGGATAATGGTGGATGTCTTAATAGAAGTCAAAAGATTCATCACACAAGCAGTCTTGTTTGGCCAGGAAGTCCATATCATGTTAGCTCAGTCATTACTATGCTGGAAACTGGTTCACATCGACTGCAAGAATTTAAGAAGCAGCAAACGTGTTAGGAGAACACATAACTTTATTCAGAGATGAGGGAAAAGTAATTTCAGATTTAGATTTTAAAGAGTAAGAAAAGGACCAGAGGCAATTATACATTCAATAGGCAAGAGTTTTCTTAGAAGCTTTTGAAGATAACTTAAGCTACATTTTAAAAGAATTATCTTAATGTCAGGCAACAACTTGTGTTGGATAGTACCAGGTTTTCAAGATTGGTGTTTATTTTTTTTCTTTCCCTCATATGACTGTTCAAGGAAGTACTGGATCTTGCACAGTTTTTGCAAGAGCGATCATTTTCTGTGCAATAATAGTTAGTCAACGTCTAACTAACCAGAAAGGTTTCTGTCCTCCTCAAAATTTAAGTTCAACTTTTAAGTGTATTGGTAGTCCTTCTTTTAACCTTCATTTCTTACCTAGAAAAAGTGTTGTGCTGTATCCTATGAAGTTTCATGTTTCTACAGCTTCCAGTGGTCTCACTATTACATTTTAAGTATGAAGCTGTCATGTGTCACATTAACATACAAGAGAGGGCAAGAATGAGGGAAGAATGTTCCGTAAGTGTGAATTGATGTAATTATAAATCTTATGTGAATTAATATAAAGGGAATATTCAGATTAGATGAGATAACATGATTTCTTTTATTTTATCTGACATCTTTGAAAATATTGTTGGAATTAAGCAATCACAGAATCACAGAATGGTAGGGTTGGAAGGGACACCTGGAGATCATCTAATACAACCCCTGGGCCACCTAGAGCAGGTTACACAGGAAGGCATCCAGGTGGGTTTTGAATGTCTCCAGAGACGAAGACTCCACCACCTCTCTGAGTAGCCTGTTCCAGTGCTCTGTCACCCTCAAAGAAGTTCCTCTTCATGTTTAGATGGAAATTCCTGAGCTCAAATTTGTTTCCGTTCCCTCTTGTCCTGTCACTGGGCACCACAGAAAAAAGACTGGCCCCATCTTCCTGACATCCACCTTTTACGTATTTAAAAGTGTGGATGAGATCCCCCCTCAGCCTCCTCTTCTCCAGACTAAATAAACCCAAGTCTCTCAGCCTTTCCTCATAAGGGAGATGCTCCAGTCCCCTAATCATCTTAGTAGCCCTTCTCTGCAACCTCTCCAGCAGCTCCTTGTCTCTCTTTAACCGGGGAGTCCAGAAATGGACACAGGACTCCAGATGCAGCTGCACCAGGGCAGAGTAGAAGGGAAGGAGAACCTCCCTTGACCTGCTGGCCACACCCTTCTTGATAGTCAGCAGCTATTAAAATTATAGTAGTAGTTAGCAGCTTTAAAATTATAGTCACCTCCTGCCTGTTAAAATTCATTTCAGGTGGTCTTTTATGGTAAACATTGGCATTTCTGAATTATTCCATTATATGAGAGATTACTCTTTAAACGAGAAACTTCTGTTTGAATTCAGGTGCATCCAGTGTAACAGGCCAACTTGATGTGATTTGTTTGCTGGTGTGAGAAACTGCCTCACTTGATAGAATTAACTCATAATTCACTTAAACCGAGCTGATCTGATGAGGAATATACACTGACCCTTTCCTCTTATTTCTCTGGGTATTCCTGTTATCCTTTCTAAATTCAGAGAGTTGTTATTTGTGATAAGAATTAGAAACATTTGTTGGCTGAATGAGAAGTTGTATTGTCCCCTAACTGAGCACGAACATACATTAAATCCAGTCGTACTACATACTAGTTTTTTCCCAGTCTTGGGTATAATTCGAGCATTCTGTTGCTTGCTAATAGACTTAAAATACAAATGATGGCTGTTGTTACAGTTAGAGATGCTTTTTTTTATTCTAGGAACAAATTGAGTAGCACATTTTAAGTGTAATTAATTTTGGTATTATTTATTAATAGTCGTAAACATTTAATAATAAAAGGAAATTAGTCTACTTTCCACCTCCAGCTCCAAAACTATTCAGATTATTCTTTGAAGTACAAGCCGGCATACATTGTATTGTTTTGTACTTCAAAGTTCCTTTAGAACATTATGAGAAATATGCATCTATTAGTCTCAGTCTACAATCTTGAGAGATTCCCTTCAACTATAGGTCCCCAAAATGCAGCCTTTAACTCCAATATCCTTATTTTTTTCCCCAAATAATTCTTCTTAGTTACAAATAATTCTTTATTAATGATTTTGAACAGTTAGACAATTAGCATTTTTCCAGCATCTCAAATGTCAGAGATATACTAGAAATCCAGAGTAGTTCTCCCATCATAAAATAAAGACAGTGGTTCATTGGCAACAGAGAATACAAAATTCTTCTAAATATACAGAATCACAGAATGTTAGGAGTTGGAAGGGACCTCAAAGATCATCTAGTCCAGCCCCCCTGCCAGAGCAGGATCACCTGCAATAGATCGCACAGGAATGCGTCCAGGCGGCTTTTGAATGTCTCCAAAGAAGGAGACTCCACAACCCCCTGGGCAGCCGGTTCCAGTGCTCTGTCACCCTCACCGTGAAAAAGTTTTTTCTAATATTTTTTATGGAATGTCCTATGTTCCAACTTGTACCCATTGCCCCTTGTCCTGTTATTGGACATCACTGAAAAGAGCCTGGCTCCATCCTCCTGACTCTCGCCCTTGACATATTTATATACATTTATGAGGTCACCCCTCAGTCTCCTCTTCTCCAAGCTAAAGAGACCCAGCTCCTTCAGCCTTTCCTCATAAGGGAGATGTTCCACTCCCTTAATAATCTTGGTGGCTCTGCGCTGGACTCTCTCAAGCAGTTCCCTGTCTCTCTTGAGCTGAGGGGCCCAGAACTGGACACAATACTCCAGATGTGGC
>VZZY01017127.1:1576-61318 GCA_013400335.1 Eurystomus gularis | reverse complement strand
CTTTTCCCCCAGTCTTCAGGCCCCCCAAAAAAAAAAAAAAAAAAAAAAAAAAAAAAAAAATTCTTCTAAAAGATCTTTTCCAGAACTGTTTACTGATGTGTTTTATTTCTGTTGTGTGAATTACAGTGACAATATCACAGAAATCTATTTAGTACAAATATTAAAACAAAAAATGCCTCATATCCTGAACAGTCTGTATAAGAAATGGGGTAACAGATAGTTATTGACAGAAAAGTGAGGACATAAGATCAATCAAACAGCTTCTCTGCAAATCATGGAAAAGGAGGGATTGAGAGTAGGATTTTAAGAAATATGTTAATATGATATTGTAGATATTTGTGAAGATTTCTCAATCACAACTAACAGAAACAGAAAAAAATGGAAACTACTTGTTCAGACATTGAAAATTATCATGGTGGCTAACACTTCTGGTTGTTAGCCACAAGAGTGAACATTTTGACACTGAACATAAATGTAATGTGATGGGATATTTAGAAAAAACCTTATTCCTCTGTGTGTTTTGTGATTTTCTTTCTTAAGATATTCTAAAAAATAATATAGGATATTTACTTCTAAAAGAGCTTTCTTGTGATGAGAAACTTTCCAGATATTCTTCATGGTACATTTTCCTTCCTGTGGAAAGTTCAGCAATGAAGCAAGCACCCTCTGTGGTATCTTAAGAGAATGTTTATGTGTTAGGACAAGAAAAAAAAACAGCCTTGGAATGCAGGGAGGCTTGCAAGAAAATATTGAAATTAGCAGCCGCAAAGCTTTGAGGGCCGAAACACAATTCCAAGAAAGTAATTTCTAAGATCTCCTGAATTTTGCCATCTGTGGGTAAATTAAATAAATGAAAAGGATGGTGTATGTCTCAGCGAAGACAAATGATATGAGGCTCCTTACTCCTGAAATGTATCATGACATTATTTCCACTATCCTTACACTGATTTGTATTTAAAAATTTAGTAACTTTACATTTTGAAGTGTTTTTGGGATAAATTCTTCCTGATGTAATTTACCTCTGATTTGAGGTGTTTTTATGATTCAAGAGTTTGTATTTAGCTTTTTTCTTACATTTGAGGAAGAGAAAGTGACGCCTAAAAGACTGTTCTGTATTCATTAAAGTTTATTTTTTTAAAATTCCCCTCATATTTAGAGAGGACTCAGTCCATCAAGAAAATTTAGCTTCTTCTTTTGTCATTGATACCTAAATTAGTTGAGTTTAATTCAGAATGCTTAGAACAAAACAGGGGGTGGGGAAACTGATAAACCACTACTTTGAATTCACTAATTTGCCTACACTGAAATGCAAGTATCAAGCCATTACTGTCTTTTCATATTGCTGAGTCTTGGCTGGAAAAAAAGGAAAAACTGTATCACTGTAGGAAACTTTGACTGTTCCTATCTGCTAGCATCCAAATTGTATTCATGCCACTTTAGGAACCTACAGATTAATACTACATGTTTTAATAATACATTGCAGGGCTAGTCAGGGCTAGTGAATTGATGCATGCTTATGCACAGATACTTGTCTTAAGTGAAGACAGTACTTTTTGTAATGCAATTTATAATGAAATCAAATTTATAAGTACCACGGAAATTAATCAGACCAGTACATGTTGAAGCCACTTCTCCCAATGGCATAAGCACCAATGAGGTAAGGATGAAGAAAGCAATTTAAAACCTCAACTCTCCTGAGATATGCTTGTTGACTTGAGCAGATTCAATAGCTTATTCTTCTCCTTTGGCTTCCTCTTGAAGCCCCAGTCCAGCTCAAGTGAGTCAAATTAATGTAGCCTTATTTTGATTTGGATATTTGCTCTATAAAAAAATAACTAGAACATTATTATATACACCCCCAACAGGCTATTTAGATTTTGATTCACGTGACACTTATGTTCTGTTCAAGTACTTTGCTCTACATGTTACTGAAGAGCAATCTGTACTGTATAATAAGAAAATACAAATCACTTTCCCACTGAGAACAACTAATAAGTCTTTCATCTTTTTTATTGCTAGATCTTTATTGGGAAAAATAAATTCCGTGCACTCAGGCATAATTTTACCTTATGTCTTAATATTTGTTTGTTAACAAAATATAATTGTCCTTTCCATCATTTTCATGGAGTGTGTGGAAGAGCTCCTGTCTGCCACCCCCTGAAAGCTGAGAAGACTTCGTTATAGTAAGAAAGTTGCAAAGGCAAGAGTGTATTCACCTCTCAGAGTTTGAATTATTTTCCATTAGAGGTTATAAAAAATGAAAATATGCTTGTATGAAGTGCGTGTCTAGATCTTCCCTTTCACTATGAAGGAATTTAGATGACAAGTTATATGCACGTCTAAATCAATCTTGCTGAAATAGATTTTGCAGTTCTCCTATCTCTAAAATAGTATTGAGAATATCTTGCATTTTTATTTTTTTTATTATTTTGTATTAGCTTTTTAGAGATTATGTGCTTTTGAAAGGAAGTTTTCTTCTATTACATATATATCTTTCACCTAATAAGAATGATTCCATGTAAACACACAATATAAATAAGAATATAATAAACCACTAGAGTCTTCCATCTTAGACCCTCCAGCTTCAGAACTTAATTTAAGAATTAAATACTTAAGAATTATTAAGACTAAAACAACTAAGTTACTAAAGTAAGAATTACTGTTGTTGTCTAGTAATGAGTTATTGCAAGATTATTTCTGATGTGTTTAAGCCTTCTTTCCCAAACTACACACGAGATATTTAGTTCTGTGGAAAGATTCCCAGATTAGGAGAGCCAACCATAAACTAGTTCTGCAGTGTTCCTTCATCTCCATTTTCCCTGCACACTAGATTCTACAATGTAATATTGTGGTGAGTTAACCTTGGCTGACTGCCAGGTGCCCACCAAGCCGCTCTATCACCCCCCTCTTTTCTTTCCCTCTCCCTCCTCAGCAGAGCAAAAAGGAGGAGGAAAATAAGATGGAAAAAAACCCCATTGTGGGTAAAACAAAAGCAGCTTAATAACAACAGAAGCAAAGCTAAGCAAATCCGTGTGCAGAAGCAAAGGAAAAGAAAGATTTATTCTCTACTTTCCATCAGCAGATGATGTCTGGCCCTTCCCTGGGAAGCAGGGCTCCAAGACACGTAGCGGTTGCTCTGGAGGACAACGGAACGGCCCCCATCTCCTCCTCCTTCTCCCTGGCTTTATAGCTGAGCTGATGTCATATGGTCTGGAATATCCCTTTGGTCAGTTGGGGTCAGCTGTCCTGGTTGTGTCCCCTCCCAAGATCTTGCCCACCCCATCCCACTGTGGGGGTGAATGTTGGGAAAAGCCTTGGTGCTGTGCGAGCACTGCTCAGCAGCAGTCACAACACGGGTGTGTTACCAACACCCTTCCGTCTCTCAGCACAAAAAACACTGCTGCTATGTGGAAAACCAGCTCAGCCAGACCCACTATAAATGTAACTGTGTAGACCTCATGTGCCAATACAAACTCCCACTGATCACTTTGCAGGCTTACAGCCAACACGTGTATTATCAACAGAGAATATCATGGAGAGGCTGTGTGTAGTCATATTTCAAATTAGATTAAGAAATTAATACTTAATATGTCATGATTTATAATAGTGTATTTTCTTGACAACACTGTTAGGCTAATTGTTTCAATTAGATTGGAATTCATTTCTTGTTACTGGGAATTCATATTGATTAAGAGATGAGATACCAGAAATTATGCAACAATTTTATTGCTTCCCAGCAGTAAAAGAAATGTGTCAATTTAAAGAGTTTTCTAGTGTATGTCAGTATTTACAGCACCTTTTCATAAAACCTTGCATACTCTATAATTTTAATTGTATGTGTCCGTGTTCACTGACAAAATGATCTGTTCTGGAGGACTCATAAAGTATTACATTTGAAGATTGGGATGATAAAATCATATCTGTAATCAAGAGTTACTTAATGAAAAGTATACTACTAATTTAAGCTATGTCTTTCAAAGGGTTCTAACATATTTTTTATCCCTTAACGCAGTTATTAATGGATTTGAACTGTTGTATACAAAGTCAGCATATATAAAACCTCAGATGAACATTTTCTTGAAGTTCTTGTTGCTATCTTTTCCTTTAAGCATCTGACTAAGGTTCTTTCGGTCTGTCCTGCCTGCTGGAACTATGCCTGTGCCTGTCTAATCCTATTTCCAATGAAGTCTAAGGTATAAAGAATGGGCATTGGTCTTTTTTTTTTTTTTCTTACACTTCATAGTTTTTGACTGGAATAAAAAAAGTATTGTCCTTTTTTCTTGGACAGCTCATAAGCCAGTTGGGGTTTTTTGTGCCCTGTCATCCTATTTATGAGTTAGAATAAGCATGTATATACAGTATCTTTCAATGCTTCCATTTGTGGTAGCCTGTGTACTTCATAGGTACCAAGTGAAGAAAAACCAGCTCTGTTTCAGTTAATGTTTCTCATGTGTCATGGTGGAGGTTGATACTACAGGAGTTTGTCTTGTGCCCCTGAAATAAATATGAAAATTCATTTTCCAAATAAAATTTTAAATTAAAGGAGGGTGAAGTGCTGGGGCCTGAGCTGTGGGCCCCGAGTTGGAGTTGACCTGTGAATGAGTCACAACCTAGCAGAATGTTTTGTTTTTCCTATTGGCTTCATGTTCCAGTGGCAGAACCTGGCCCACCTGTGTCTCTGTGGCTCTGCCCTCACCCAAGTGGTTGTGGTTGGGGTTGTGGGCATGGCCAGGATTATACTAACGAGGAGCTGATCAGTCAGAGGAGTTTCCTGTTGTGTGTGGCTTCTGTTGGGGCTGATTGCATCTTGCTGAGCTCTCTCAGTGGTGTCCTTCCATCTGAGGGAGCCAACTCCGTCTGTTGTGTCCAGCAGGTGATGTTAGCACGACAGTGGACAGCGGAGGAGCTGGGCCCACAGGAACCTATGCCAGGACTGTCTGAAAGAAGCCTTCTGAGGGAATGTTGTTGAGTTCAGTGTTGGCCTGTGTTATCAGGCAACTGATGGCAGCATAAAATGATGATGGCTGAACCAGCACAACAGAAGGTAATTTGAAATTACTTATTCAGAAAAGTAATAAAAATCATACTGTAGATTCTCCTGATGGCAGGGATCCCTCCTCTGGCCAAGGGTGGCTTGGCTCATTTGGTCTACCACAATGCCACTTCTGTACTGAAGCTTTCCTCTCTTCCTATGAAAGCCAAACTCTTCACTGCAATTGAAGTATGCAGGGTACACCCTTCTTTCAAGAGAAATATGCAAGTCTCTAGTACAAGGGGAAAGGTCATATTCCAACTTTATAAAACATTAAATCACATCTTGACCCATTTCCTCAGGTGTCTGTAGAATTGCCGATATGTGTGGTGTAGCACACCCTGGAGAGCTGTGTTTTGTAAAAAAAGTCTCTTTGGAAGGAGACATTCATCTGCTAGTCTTCAGTTATTCTTCTGCCAATTTGGTAGGACCTGGATTCTAACAGGAGACAGTCTATGAAGGATGAGTGTAACATTTTGCCCTCTTGGGAGAGGCAGAGCAGGAGCATTGTCCGACTTTGGATTGTTGCATAATAGATAGGGTCCTGTGAGAGGGCACCTTTAAATTCTCTACAGCATTGCATGTGTGTGGTCTTGGGACAAAACAGCTGTAAGCCTGTGCCTTGGCCTGGGTCTGCACCAGCTGCAGGGCCCTCTTAGAAGTTATATGATCTCCCACATGGCTGATTGGTACCATAGTGTTTACCTCTTAGAGGAGCTCTTGACTGGACACAACTGATAGCAAGGAAATCCTTGGGAGATGTCCAGAAGCAATAAAAGTGCAGCCACAGGTATTGTGTTATGAATATGCTGTATTATGGGAAGCGTTATGTGAGTGGGTCCTTGAGCTAAATGCAAAGATCAAGACTTGATGGACTTGATTAAACCACTGTTTTGTACCTTATAATAGGAGGACAAGAGAGCAGAACTTGTTCTTTCAATTAAGAATTTTTTTTAAATTCAAGTTTCAGTACAAGGTGAGGAAATACTTGTCTCTGTGTAAATACTATTAAAAGTTTTAGTATTTGTTCTTAAAAATCAAATCAAATAAAAGTGAATAATGTTATAAACAGCCAGTAAGAGAAAGTAGGAAATTCAGTACAAAGATTTTTTTCTCCAGAGGGTTTAGTGCTTGCAATGGTTACAGCTATGGACTGTAAATGACTTGCATAGGATATTGATTCAAATTGCATTAAACATAGCAAGCAAAACCCAATTACATTAAAGAAAATGAAATACCATGACTCTTACTGCCAATGGGTGGATGCAGAAATTACATAATCTTTAGGTCTTCCAAATTTGCCAAGTGTAAAATTGGCATTTGCTGCTCTTGCATGCAGTGGCAGAGTTAATTGTAATAGTTTGCTGGCTGTATGATAGTAAATCATGAAATTAAACTTTGGGGAAGGTTTAATAGCTGTGCCAGTGGGTAGCTGTTTACTACTACATAATTCAAATGTATGGTGAACTTTAAAGGATTCTAATATTTTTCATAAAAATAGAACCCCTCAATCTGAAGAGGTGCTTTGCTTGCCTTTCCATGCTAGGCAATTGCTTGTTGCACACTCTTCGCATTTAACAGCTGGTGTTTACTCTAACTCTGAGGAAATAATTTGAAGTGTCTGGGTTTTTATAGGGGAATAAGCATTTTGACACTCTATTAAGGAACACTGAAAAACTCCACAGAATATAATGTCTGTCCACAGAATTAGGCTCTTATCTAAACAAGTTTTGCCTCCTATTTTAGAACTTGTTAATACATTCAGACCAAACTCTGTGTGAAACACCAGAGGAAGACTTTCCTGTAACACAAATGCAAGAGTTTCTTTATAAAGCTGCTGAAGCCATAGCTATCAGCCCCCTGAGGCCTCTCAGGAAAAAAAAAAAATATTCTGAAGAGTTAAAGTGTTAGATAAATAAAACTGTTGAGTGGAGAAAGGTCTTCACAGAGGAGTTAGCCTGTAACTCAGCAGAAAGGCTAGAAATGTGCAAACTAGCTCTGAATAACTTACATGGCAGTCTGTGAGAAAAACCTGGCCTTGCTCTATAGGTTGTGCCTCAGTCTATATGAACTGAATGCTCTGTAGCTCAGTATCTTCCTGCAAACTAGTACCTCCCAGCCGTATTTTCCTCATAGTCGTCCTGAACAGGGCTAGATTCAGTCTGCATATAATTCTTGCAGTAAAGGGATAGTGAATTTGAAGCCTGGCCTTGGAACCTCTTCTACACAGCAAAAGGACATAGAGATCAAGCTGTCGGTTTTAAAAAAAATTAAGTATATTTTTACTGCCTAGTTGGTAGTACTAATTTTAGTCTTGTTTTTTTTATCACTCTAGAGAGTAAAATTTACCTTGGCTAGAAACTCTGCTTCTACATGTCTCACTTGAACCCTTATTCTTTGTCTTAAGAAAACCATATGATAGCCCTACCTATGATGATCAAGCATCACCAAAATCTGCTTTAAAATCCACATGCTTACTCTTGTCTCTTGGTTGTAGTGATAGTAAAATAGTGGTAAAAACATTATGAGCAAAAGTTATGGGATTTTCACGCAACATGGAAAACCACAAACATTTTCATATTCAAATACTGTGACTGGTCAGAACACGAGGTGATCCTCCAGGAAGTGAGTAGGTTACATTAGGGATGTTGCTTAACTTAAACACACCACCATCCTACCAATGCAGTCACATGTTTTATAGACTTAACAATGGAGTATTTTACCTACTGAAAATATCTACACAGTAAGTGACTGTCAAACTGTATATTATAATAGGCTGTGTGTGAAAAGTAAACGACCGTGACAAATCAGTTGTCTACACTGACCACCAGTTTTATAGGAGGAGGCACACTTGCATATATTTATTTTTTTTCTCCACTTATGGGGTGATACAAATGTCTACAGAAGTTCCAGACAAGTTTCAGAAGCAATTTGCTCATCCAAAGCTGTGATAGAATTTCATTAGCTGTCATACCTTGATTGAAGCAGGGGTGTGTGGCCACATGTTAGGACCTAGCACAGGCAGGGACCATTTCCAACAGACAGCTTTACTGTTGATATCTGAACATTAGCATTTTTTTTTTCTTGGTTAATATTATCTTCCCCTCTTTAAATCCATGTATAGTGGTTTAGTAAAGCTGCGGTGGTTCAGTCCCTGCCGGCAGCTGAGCCACGTGGCAGCTGCTGCTGCCCCTCGACTTGGACAAAGGGAAAAAGCAGAATTGCCTGAGAATGCTTTTTGAGTTGATATAAGGAGAATTTAATAGACTGACACAAGGAAACAATCGCAATAACAACAGCAATAACAGTGAGAAAACCAATTTACAAAATAAGTGATACCGTGTGGACAAACAGATGGACCCCGAGCAGACCGGCCAAACGCCGCAAGTCACACTGAGGAACCAGAACCGGCCCCGGGGCATGATGCCAGCATGGTATGGAATAGCCCGGCTACACCAAATTAACCCTGTCCTGGCTGAACCAGGACACCGTGTCATGCTTCAAATGAGTACAGCAGACAAAAATTCTTTTAGAGATAGGGATTTTAGCAAGCTTCTCTGGAAATATGGACTCTGAGCTAGGGGTCCAACTTTGTACCTAGAAGTACGGATGTCAGACCATGGGTTAGATGTTTTGAGTGTCTAATACTGACCTAACTCTCTTATCTCAACAAATTATTTCTGATATTTGGCTAAGAGCTTTAGTTATGGGGTTAAGGAAGGGATTATTTTTTAATTAGGTCTAGTCTGTAGTAGTCTAAAAAAGTATGATCTGATTGAATGTCCAGAGAAAGACACTAACAAAATGTTAGATAACTACAAGATGCCTTTGAAAACTGATCGAATAAATAAATCCTCTTACACAGAACATATCACAAACACGGGTGACTTCTGACTACGTTCAGCTTCTTCCTCATATTATTTATAAATAATTATCCTTGTCCAGAGAACTCAGAGGACAAAAACAAGTGGAAACATGAATGCATCCTTTTAAAACTGTTATGTTGACATGTTGATTTATTTTACCCGTAACTACTGTGAGCCCTTATCAGCAGCTTTACATATTAAAGAAACAAACAGAATTTTTCTGTGATCACAGTGCAAGCTGTTTCTTAACTCAGTATAAATGTGAGTATAAACTTCTTGGAAAGCTAAAAAGTTACTCTAATTAATCCCTCAGAGAATAATTAGTAGAGCTGAAGATATAAAATTTAAACCTCGCAGGTGGGTTTTATATAACAGTCTCATAGAGCACTAATAAAAGTACTACACTTCTCCTAAGAGCTTATGCACTTGTAAAACGACCAGAGCATAAAATATTTGTGTAATAATCAGGAGATTGAAGCAAAAAGACTGTTTAAATAAATACCACTTGTCAAGGAGAATAGATTCTTAGAACAGCTCCTTCCACTTCTCTTCTGTTAACATTTCTAGTTACTGAGCTTTACAACTCTGTTTTACAAGATATGATCATTTTTTTATTGTTTGGTTGGTTTTGTTTAGAGAGAGTGAATTAAATTTGCATTTGAACAGGTTTGTGTGTGCTGGATTTAAGTGAGGCTACTAACATGTTCAAAGTTAATCTGAGTGGTTCCAAAACTGAGGTCAAAGAAGTACAACTGACCAAAAAAGAAAAAAACTTCTGTTTTGTTTTAAAGCAGCTTTTTATTGAAATGGAAATGTCCAATTGAAAATGCAAGATTTAAGAAAACAAAGCAAACCAAAACAACCACAACTATCAGTGATCCTTCCTTTTGGCTTTTGGAAACATCAGAAAAGAAATTCAATGAAAAAAAAAATTCTTTTTCTATATTTGTCTTGAAAATTTGCAAAGGCAACAGAAATATGCCTTGACCTTCTCTAATAAGGAGAAAGATTGTATAATAAGAGTAAAGAAGAGGAACACAGTAACTAGACACATTTATCAGACATAATAGTTCAGTATTGTGCCTGTTGAACTAAGGGCACGTATGCAACCTATACCTGGTGATGAAGATGAATGTAATATGGATCTTAATTTGGCTCTTGTGAGTTTTTCTTTTTCCTCTGTTCAACCCACGTTCCTTTTCCCAAACTCACCCTGCCTGTTAGTCATCTCCCCTTGTGCTGCCCTGCAGAACCCCAGGTATTTCTCAATGTGGTGGTCCCTGTGTCACAAAAGCTTCCATCCTTCCATCTCTCTGGGAGTGTATAATGGCTTATTGACCTTAAGCCCTTTTTCCCAGCCTTCTAGATAGAATGTAGCCTATCCAACATAAGTGACCAACAGGGTTTGGGAAGTATATTCAGCAACCTTAAATCTTTCTTTTAAAGTGACAAAATAATTAATAGTATATTGAATGGCTCACAGTTCTGACAGTGTCTCCAAACACCTCTTTTACTCTAACATTCAGAAGATATCTTCCCTTAAACATACAGAGCAAAGACATTTGAAGACATCAGATGAAACTACTGTATGTATGAGGCTAAGAAATGAGCAGATAAGCCAGAAGCATGTTTAGCAGTAAGTAAAGAAGGAAGAAGACAATCTGTAAAAATACAGGACATTAGAAGTTTTAAAAGTTGCAGGATAACTTTTGTATTCTTTGTCTGTCACAAAAACGTGGAATCGGTAATAAATTGGCAGGTGTTTCTATGATAGTATTTTGACCCCTAAACCATCCAGTTATGATCTTTTTTTTAATCCTATCTATCAAACACACAGTTTGTTGTTGCATTGCCTGATATAATTAATTTTTTACTGCTCCAAATTAACTTCAGAGAATAAAAACTGAGGCATTTTTACTTACTTATGTTCAATAATTTGCACAAAGCATGGGCTATTGATACTAAGAAAGAGAAAGGAATTTGAATCAGGAAAGTGATGTTTATCAAGAAAACTAACCTTGGAGAGAAACTGCATACCATGAACTATGCCATACCAACGGTTACAACATTAAGTGCTTTTGTAGCTTTGAGTAGAAGCTATCTTCCATAATTTGTGACCTGCACACTTCAGATTTAATTGGATGTATCATATGGGGAGGCTGGATGTAACCCATTGCTTTTCAGACGCAGGAGAGGTTTATTCTGAATCTGAGCACAAATAACAGGTCATATTTAGTCTAGTTCCATTGAATGCTGAAAATAAACAAAAATGGCTAAATTTTAGCAATCAAAGGTTGATTCACATGGATTGATAGCAAATCTGATTAATTCCAGAATATTATATCAAGAAGGTATATTCCATAAATAAAAGGAGTTTCTCTCAAGTGAGATAGGAAACTTATTGACACTTAGAAGTGCCTCAGAGGTACTGTTTATTTTCAAAAGGAAACAGTTAAGACAGCATGTGTAAATGATTTGGATGCTCAGCCTCTTCAAGTGAACCCTTAGTAATTGTTTAATCCTTTGGAAAAAGCATATCTAAAACTATCAAGATGTGTTGTTAAGCCTTTATTAACTTCTGGGAAATGTATGTAACTGCATTTAACCAAATCATATGATTTGAACTTCATCCTGTTTCTGAATATGCCTGCTCAATTCCAAGTGTTATCACTGGTGACTATGCATGCAGAAACAGCAGACAAAGCCGAAGCCCTTAAGAACTCTACCCAGTTTTTTTTTTTCCTGCAAATGCAAAATCTGCTTATGTTGTATTAATCTGCATCAGCAGTTTATGCAGCCAAGACAGTCTCAGCAATGACATAAAAACTGATAATTATGGGCAACCAGGTCATATCCTTCCAATGTAAACTGGCCTTCAGCTCCTAGTTTGTGCCTCTAACTGCACTGAAACCTGAGGTGGCATGGCAAGAGGACATACTGGCATGTGACCCCCATTCCCTTACACATTATCTCCAGATAGACTATGAAACAATGTTGTGCAGGCATATTTCTAATGATTGTGTATGATAAGTGTGGGTTTGAGATAACAGCAGTGTACAGAAAAAGTGTACATGAGTTAAAATAACCTGCAATAGTCCTGAGTAGAGAATTCTTTATACTTCTGCCCATTGATTTGCTCAAGGAGAAATCCAAAAGCAAAACATTTGACCAGATGCACGTATTACACACCTTCCCTGAGAGATGACTCTTACAGCAGCATGGTGCCGGCTGATGCATTGATATTAATTCATGGTTCTCTGCATTGCTCTGTAATTTTAAGATACTTTGGCAGCTGTCATGGGTCAAGGATCTGTTTATTACCGGGTAAAGGTGGGTGTAGATTACACAAGTAGAAGCTGTTTTTTAAGTTGCCTGCTGTTCTCCTTCTATGATCAGGTGACCCGCCTAGTGGATAAGGGAAAAGCGGTGGATGTTGTCTACCTGGACTTCAGTAAGGCATTTGACACCATTTCCCACAGCATTCTGCTGGAAAAGCTGGCAGCTCATGGCATAGACAGGAGGACTCTTCGCTGGGTTAAAAACTGGCTGGATGGCTGAGCCCAGAGGGTGGTAGTGAACAGAGTAAAATCCAGTTGGCGACCGGTCACAAGCGGTGTCCCTCAGGGCTCAGTTTTGGGACCAGTCTTGTTTAATATCTTCATCAATGACCTGGATGAGGGAATTGAATGCACCCTCAGTAAATTTGCAGATGACACAAAATTAAGCACAAGTGTCGATCTGCTTGAGGGTAGGAAGGCTCTGCAGCGGGATCTGGAAGGGCTGGAGCGATGGGCTGAGGTCAGTTGTATGAGGTTTAACAAAGCCAAGTGCCGGGTCATGCACTTTGGTCACAACAACCCCCAGCAACGCTACAGGCTTGGGGAGGAGTGGCTGGAGAGCTGCCTGGCAGAAAAGGATCTGGGGGTGCTGGTGGACAGCCGGCTGAACATGAGCCAGCAGTGTGCCCAGGTGGCCAAGAAGGCCAACGGCATCCTGGCCTGTATCAGAAACGGTGTGACCAGCAGGAGTAGGGAGGTGATTGTGCCCCTGTACTCGGCACTCGTAAGACCGCACCTTGAGTACTGTGTCCAGTTTTGGTCACCACAGTACAAGAAGGACATTGAGGTGCTGGAGCGGGTACAGAGAAGGGCAACGAAGCTGGTGAAAGGGCTGGAGAGCATGCCCTATGACGAGCGGCTGAGGGAACTGGGCTTGTTTAGTCTAGAGAAGAGGAGACTGAGAGGAGACCTCATTGCCCTCTACAACTACCTAAAAGGAGGTTGTAGCGAGGCTGGTGTTTGTCTCTTCTCTCAAATTAGTAATGATAGGACGAGGGGAAATGGCCTCAAGCTGCGTCAGGGGAGGTTCATATTAGATATGAGGAATAAATTCTTCACTGAGAGGGTAGTTAGGCACTGGAATGGACTGCCCAGAGAGGTGGTGGAGTCACCATCCCTGGAGGTGTTTAAGGAACGAATAGATGCAGTGCTTGAGGATATGGTGTAGTGGTTAGAGAGGATATGGTGTAGTGGTGTAGTGGTTAGAGTGATGCTAGGAGAAGGTTGGACTTGATGACCC
Organism: Eurystomus gularis; assembly: GCA_013400335.1. NCBI lineage: Eukaryota > Metazoa > Chordata > Aves > Coraciiformes > Coraciidae > Eurystomus > Eurystomus gularis. The sequence continues at coordinate 47,842 of VZZY01017127.1, read as the reverse complement.
TGGAGGTCCTTTCCAACCATAGCGATTCTGTGATTCTGTGATTCATATATGATTCTTGTTACCTTTTCATTGCAGGTCTTATAAGTGCAGTGTTTTGCCACCAAGAGAAATTCCCTTAGGCCTAAGGAAGTAGGAAGGAAGAGGTAAGGAGGTGGGTTTTTTAGTGCCATAAATCTGTAGTGAGATGCTGCTGACATTTATATCAGCATTGCTTTAGTTTGCACTCCTTAGCATGCTTTGGTAATGTTTCAAAATAATGGCTAAATATAGGAATGTTCAAAGACTGGAGTCATATTACTGCCACAGCAGCAGTAGGAGCAGCAGCAGGCTATTAAAAGTTCCCAGGACTTGCTACAAGGCTACAGAAGGGAAAAGACCAGACAACTCTTCTTCCTTCTTCAGTCACACTGACTAGAACTGTCCTAAGTAATAATAAAAAATGCCAGTGAGAAGTAAGATTGACCTTTGCCTTGTGGTTATCTGTGCTTTTAAGAGATGCCACCTCTCAAGGTTTTGCCTTATGACAATCACCACCCTCCTAAATGGAGTGTAGACATGGTTTTGGAGAAGAGTACACATCAAGATTTCTTCTCAACAGTCAGTGTAAAGGCTGTCTTCTCTTCTGGGGGGAGGAGATAGCTTAGCTGAGGAGATGCAAGCTATGCAGTGCAGGGCATTAGGGTGAGTTTTGACCTATTTTATTTCTGTTACAGATTCAGCCTCTAAAGAAACCAAATTATATACGGGCTGTTTGTTGATATTCCAAAAATGACTTCTCTCCATTAAACTCTGCTGTAAAGGCTCATTCTCTTTTTCTGCTTAGGACAACGTAAGGGGCTGAAGCTCCTTCAAAGGTGAGGAAAGAGAAGGAGAAGTAACAGCTGACTTTATTCTTTGCTTTACCTCTTGCTTTGGAGACCTGAAGTGCTGGGCCTGAGTTGTGGGCCCCCAGTTGGAGTTGGCCTGTGAATGACTCACAACCTAGTGGAATGTTTTGTTTTTCTTATTGGCTTCATGTTCCAGAGGTAGAACCTGGCCCACCTGTGCCTCTGTGGCTCTGCCCTCACCCAGGTTGTCATGGCTGGGGTGGGGGGTGAGGCCAGGATTATATTAACCAGGAGCTGATCAGTCAGAGGAGTTTCCTGTTGTGTGTGGCTTCTGATGGGGCTGGTCACACCTTTCTGATATCTCTCAGTGGTGTCCTTCCGTGTGAAGGGCCACTGAGGGAGCCATCTCCATCTGTTGTGTCCAGCAGGTGATGTTAGCACGACAGCGGAGGAGCTGGGCCAACAGGAACCTATGGCAGGGCTGTCTGAAAGAAGACTTCCAAGCAGATGTTGCTGAGTTCAGTGTTGGCCTGTGTTATCAGGCAACTGATGGCAGCATAAAATGATGATGGCTGAACCAGCACAACAAGACCATGGTCTTCTCCAGCTTGCGTAATGACTCTTCAGCTTTTTGTGGGGATGGAAGTAGCCATGACTGTCCAGAGCAAGAGGAGAAGCAGAGGACAGAGTTGGGCATGCTGGGCTCTCAGTTACATAGCAACTTATTTTTGGTGGCAGTGCCCTACAAGACTGTCATAGCTGTCTTTTGGTGCTGAAAGTTCAGGATAGAAGGATATTACAGAATCAGAGCACGGTAGGGGTTGGAATGGACCTTTGAAGATCCTCTAGTCCAACCCACCTGCTAAAGCAGGTTCATACAGAGCAGGTTGCACAAGAACACATCTAAGCAGGTTTTGAAAGTCTCTAGAGAAGGAGACTCCATAACCTCTCTGGGCAGCCTCTTCCAGTGCTCTGGCACCCTCACAGTAAAGAAGTTTTCCCTTGTATTTAAGTGGATCTTCCTGTGTTCTAATTTGTGCCCACTGCGCCTTGTACTATCACTGGGGACCACTGAGAGGAGACTGGCCCCATACTCTTGATATTCACCCTTTAGATATTTATAAACATTGATAAGATTCCTTCTCAGTTTTCTCTCCTCCAGGCTATACAGACTTTCCTCATAAGACTTATCTTCCAGTCTTCTAATCATGTTTGTATCACTCCATTGGACTCTCTCCAGTAGTTCTCTATCTCTCTTGAAGTGAGGAGCCTAGAAATGGACGCAGTACTCCAGATGTGGTCTCACTAGGGCAGAGTAAAGCAGGAGGAGAACCTCCCTTGACCTGCTGGTCACAGTCTTCTTAATGCACCCCAAGATAACATTTGCCTTCTTGTCTACAAGAGCACACTACTGCTTCATGATGAACTTAGCCCCCAGGACTCCCAGCTCCTTCTCCATGGAGCTGCTTTCCAGCAGGTCAGCCCCTAACCTGTACTGATGCATGGGATTATCCCTCCCCAGGTGCAGGACTCTACACTTGCCCTTGTTGAACTTTATTATGTTTCCCTCTGTCCTGGTCTCGCTGTCCAGGACTTGCTGAATGGCAGCACAGACTTCTGGTGTGTCAGCCACTCCTCTCAGCTTTGTACTATCAGCAAACTTTCTGAGAGTACACTCTGTCCCTTCACCCAGACCAGTGATGAGTATGCTGAATAAGACTGGACCCAGTACTGACCCCTGGGGAACACTACTAGCTACAGACCTCCAACTAGACTCTGCACTGCTGATCACAACCCTATGAGCTCTGTCATTCAACCAGTTCTCAACCCACCTAACTGTCCACTCATCTAACCCACACTTCATAAGCTTACCTATTAGGATGTGATAAGAGACAGTGTCAAAAGCCTTGCTGAAGTCAAGGTAGACAACATCCACTGCTCTTCCTTCATCTATCCAGCTATTCACACCATCATGGAAGCTATCAGATTGGTCGAGCATGATTTCTTCTTGGTGAATCCATGCCGATAATGTTCTTTTACTCCACTTGCTTAGAGATGACCTCTGGAATGTGCTGTTCCATCACCTTCTGAGGCATGGAAGTGAGGCTCACTTGCTTGTAATTTCTTGCATCCTTCTTCTTGCTTTTTTTGAAGACTGGAGAGACATTGGCTTTCCTCCAGTCCTCAGGCATCTCTCCTGTTCTCCATGACCTTTCAAAAATAACGGAGAGTGGCTTACCAGTAACATCAGCCATCTCCTTCAGCATTTGTGGGTGCATCCCATTGGGGTCCAAGGTTTTGTGGGTGCCCAGCTTGCCTAAATGAACTCTAACCTGATCTTCCTCGACCAAGGGAAAGTCTTCCTTCCTCCAGACTTTCTCTCCTACCTCAAGAGGCTGGGATTTCTGAGGGTTGTCTTACCAGTAAAGACTAAAGCAAACAAGGCATTCAGTAACTCCTCCTTCTCTATATCCTCTATCACCAGGGCACCCACCTCATTTAGTAGCAGGCCCACATTTACCCTAGTCTTCCTCTTGCTACTGACATACTTGAAGAAGCCCTTCTTATTGTCTTTTGCTTCCTTTGACAGTTGTAATTCCAAGAGGACCTTGGCCTTCCTTGTTTCATCCCTACAAACTCAGCATTCCTATATTCCTCCCAAGTCACCAGTCCCATTTTCCACGTACTGTAAACTTCCATCTTCCATTCCAGTTTTTCTAGAAGCTCCTTGCTTATGCATGCAGGTCTTCTACCTCCTCTACTTGTTTTTTTACTCATAAGGATGCACCAATCTTGAGCTTGGAGGAAGTGGTACTTGAATATTAACTGTCTCTCTTGGGTCCCCCTATCTTCTTTGGTCTTTGAAGAAGTCAAAGTCAGCTCTTCTGAAGTCCAGGGTTGCAATCCTACTTATCACCGTGCTTCTTCCTTGCAGGATCCTGAACTCCACCATCTGATGGTCACTACAGCCAAGGCTATCCCCAGCCTTCACATGCCCAACCAGTCCTTCTTTGTTGATTAGTGCAAGTTCCAGCAGCACATCTTTCCTTGTTGGCTACATCACCTGTGTCAGAAAGTTATAATCAATGCACTGTAGGGACCTCCTGGACTGTGTGTGCCCAGCTGAGTAGCTTTCTCAGTAAATATAAGAGTGGTTGAAGTCCTCCATGAGAACCATGACTACTTCTAGCTGTCTGTAGAAGGCCTCATTGACGACTTCTTCCTGCTCAGGTGTCCTGTAGTAAACACTCACAGCAGTGTCACCCAGATCAGCCTGAACCCTTAATTCTTACCCATAATCTCTCTGCTCATTCTTCATCACCCCTGCGCAGGGCTTGATACATTCCAGTTGCTCTCTCACATAAAGAGCAACTCCACTACCTTGCCTTGTTGGCCTATGATGACACCAGTCACATAGCCAGGAGTTGATATTCATTATCGATCTATTTCTGGCTGCCCCCTCTCCTCTAACTCATAAAATGGAAGAGAAGATAACCTGGGCACTAATACCTTTCACTTGCACCTCCAGGGCTTTGTAGTCTTTCTGGTTTCTCCCTAGGTTCTGGTTCACAGTGTCATTCATACCCACATGGAAGAGTAATGATGGGTAGTAGTTGGTGCTCTTGACAAGTTGTGGCACCCTCTAGGCAATGTCTCAGATCTTAGCTCCTGGGAGGCAGAAAACCACTTGTGACTCCCTGTCAGGTTGGCAGATGGACACCTCAGTGCCCTTTAACAGAGATTATGTTTCTAGTTTTTTACAACTTTTAAGTCTTCACTTACCTAGATACATTAAATTTCTCTGTGTGGTCCTATATCATCTTTTCCACAGGATTCCTCTCATCTCTGTACAGTATAGCTGTACAAGTGAGCATAGGTTGCCTATGTGAAAAACAACTCTGGCAATCCTTAATTTAGAACTTATTCAAATTGCCAGCATTCATCACAAATTATGCAACTATACAATAGCATTTTCTGTATGCAGTCTTTCTAGATCTATTAAATACAGTGGCTCTGCTTTTAAAAATGGTATTTAAAGTGTTATAAATTAGATTTTATTCTTCCTTATTTAAGACTTAGTTACTACAGGTCTACGCATGTGTTAAGGAGTCTCGGTTAGTCTAAATAGCATGCTGAAGAGGTATAGGAAAATAGAAATAAAGTAACCAGTCTCTTTTCTTACACCTTCTTTCGGCTTCTAAGCACGTAAATTATAATGAGACTACCTTTCACATCAGTAAAGTGGCTGTAATTAGACCTGAGTGAGTGGAAGCAAGCCTGAGTTACAGTTCCTTATACATTACTTCCTAATTTGGCACACTTTCAAATATATTTGATCATCACATCTAAGCTTCATATCATTACATCTAGTCATTGCACAAGAGCTACAAAAAAAGAAAGAACTCTAGATGGGGCTTTCAACAGTGTTTGCCCTTAGCAATAGAGAAAAAACTCCTCCCATTCCCACATACAAGAGGTACCAGAGGACAGAAATGTTTCCACAGGGTAGGTAGTGATGCGGCTAGTGATATGACCTTGGTATCAGGGTCTAAATAACACCTAGTGACCATATTTTTACAGTAAAAAGAAATAAACTGTCAGGTATGAAACCACAAGAAGGCATTTTGTCCTAAAGGATGTCAGGTGTTCTGCATTTCCAGTTGGTTTCAGTGATGAGATTTTGCAAAACTGCTGATCTGAGAGACCAGAAGGAAATAAAAGTTAACTAATTAAGAAATACATTAATAACATGGACACTAAAGACATTTTCTTCCTAATAATATGTTTCAAATGAAGGAGAGGAGGATACTGTTGAAGTAATATGAGTTTATGCTCATTGGAAAGAACTTTTTGTTGAAAGTCGGGTTCACCTAACAGTGGTCTCTCTTGCTCAGGTAGCATTTAGAGCATGTTTAAAGATTTGTCATAAACCAATTTTCCCAGAAACTCGTGTCTAGTATTTTCTGCACAGTTATTACAAAGGTTAATGCTGTCTTTTGCTATGCTGATGGAGCTGTTTGTACATTGTCCTGGAGATAGTCTCAGTGAATGATGTGGGGTAAAAAAGAGCTCCCTGAAGTGTTTCTGTTTGTGTTTGATCTGGGTCATTTCATTCTTCTGGTTTATAGTGTGTTCCTACAAATAATTGCACAGGGATAAGCAGATGTCACAACGGAGTGAGGAAAGTGGTTAAAGTTGTTTTACTGCTAGTAAAAAAATGAAAGTAGAGCAATAAAATTTTATTCTCAGAAATTGTACTGCATGCTCAAAGATTCAGAAACTCAGTTCACTAGGTGATGGCCATTTGATATGTCTTTCTCTTTATTCAATTCTTATTTCTATAGGGTTAAGTTTGCTCAGAGAATACCTGATATTTGGTATCCCTTGTAAAAAGTGAAGGAAACGAGCAGCTGTGCATGTCTGGCAGCCCAGGGAACCTTACTTGCCTATGAAAGTGTGGATGTCTCTCAGGATAGTCCGATTGACTGCTGTCTTTTTTACGTTCATTCTTGAGTGTGCTACTGTCTCAAACGCAGAAAAAAACTTTTCTACAATAAACATTGTTTAAAGGTTAAATATGTAACTTGAAAAAAAGCCCAAATACAGGATCTTCAAAGTCCACTAACACTTCTTTAAGTATTAATATTCATTAAAATCTGAATTATTTTGGACTTTTATAAAACACAAATAGTTCTAATTCTTTTACGAATGTTGAATTGTCTCTCAGTGATAACACTATGTTGAAACTTCAGTCTGATTTTGTCAAGACTACTTTTGCTAAGTTCAGGCATTCATCTCTTGTAAACTAGAATCTGTCCATCTATTGATTTGAAAAAGACATTTGGATAGTTTACTGACTCAGTTATAAGTTAGACCAGTAGTGTTCATCATTTTATGATCTTAAGTCTCTCAGACTAGTAATTTATTTTCTTTTGACTTTGATAAGAAAGAGTTTTCGTACTTACTGATTACTTGATACTTGCTTTGTAACACATATAGCAACTTCCTTGAAATGTAGTGTAAAGAACACAAGTATGTAGTGGGCATCATGTGACAGAAGATTCAGTTTTCCAGATGCCTTTTAAGTGAATGAGGGAGAAAAGAGAACCTCTGAATTCAGCAGACCCAGAGGTCTCTAATAGCCATTAGAAAAAATGATACAAATTAAAATTAATTAAAATTGGCTCCTTGCCAAGTGGTGAGGCATATGACTACATGTTAGTCAGGAAATGGATGTCTGTATCTTTTAAAGGCTTCCCTTTAATTTCCATCACTGTAGGCTGGTTTCACATTGAAATAACTCTATTGTCTTGACTGAAATAATGTGATTTTCACTGATGCACTCTAATGTGGATGAATATCACAAATAACATCTAAACAGTCCAGCCCTCTGGTAATATAATGGGAACCTTCTCTGTGACAGTGCAGCTGTACCACTGTACAACAGTGCTTAGAGCTATGACATTTATTTGCCTATGAAACACATGCAATTATCTTGCTTGAAAGGCAGGGATTTTTCTTACCACTTTCCTTTTTCATTTGCTACAACACAGGTTCAAAAATTCCTAATAGTATAGGGCCATTTCTGGAAACAACACAGTGCTCTGGAAATTGGCATTTAAGAAGAGCAGGGTTTAAGAGAAATAAATAGTCCATTTATCATATATATTTGCAAATACACATCCTAATAAGAGAGCAAGAGGAAGAGAGAGAGATAATGTCTTCCAGATGACAGCTTTCTGGATGGAATCTGAAGTCTAAAGCAAGAGAAAATTTTCATTAACATTCAGATTACATGTCATTTTGATTCACAGTCCCTAAGCAAGCTAATTTGGGCTGCAGCCAACCTTCTTATAGTGTGATGACAACACAACAAGCTTCACCGCCTCTCTTTCATTGCTAATGATTCCCTGAGTGACAGCCGTGGTCTCTGAGCTCTGCACGACACTTCACCCTGCAGCAACCTGCAGTGTCAGAGCTGCCTCTGTCCTTGGCCCCCACTGGGCTTTCTGCAGCAAGGACACTCCTCCATGTCAGGACAAAAACAACAAAGGGAAGGGTCTGCTCAAGACCGCACTCAGAGAATGGTATGTTTTCTGTGCATATTGTTGTTGTATAATAGCTACAGTGGGTCATTTGATCCCCTCCCAAGGCCTCCACAATTTCACACTGAACAAAAAGGAACAAAAGAAAAAATCTTCACCTCAGCACTGGTTTCTTTGTGAAAATGATAACTGTGACATGCTTCCCTCACAAATGTTTTCAATAATATACGGTCTTAAATTCTATCAAAGATAGATCATCTTGATAGAACAATGGAGGCTTAACACTGACCAAGTATTGCAAATTGTTACGGATTTACTTCAAGCTGTGTATGGTGCATTGACCTTGCCTGGATGCCAGGTGCCCACCAAAGTTTCTCTCTCACATCCCCTTCTCAGCTGGACAGGGGATGGAAAATATAATGAAAGGCTTGTGGGTCGACGATAAGGACGGGGACATGACTCAGCATTCACTGTCACAGGTGAAAACCAGACACGACCTGGGGAAATCAATTTAATTCCTTGCCAATCAAAAGTCAAAGTAGAGTAATAAGAAATAAAGTCAAATATTAAAACACCTCCCCCCCACCCCTCCTTTCTTCCTGGGCACAATTTAATTCGTGATTTCTCTACAACAACACAGGGGAATAGGGAATGGGGGTCATGGTCAGTTCATCATACATCATCTCTGCCACTCTTTCCTCCTTGGGGGAAGGACTCCTCACACTCTCCCCCTGCTCCAGCACGGGATCTCTCCCCTGGGAGACAGTACTCCATAAACTTCTCCAATGTAGGTCCTTCCTACAGACTACAGTTCTTCACAAACTACTCTAGCATTGTCCCCTTCCACAGGGTGTAGTACTTCAGGAACTGACTGCTCTAGTGTGGATCCCCCATAGGAGCTTGCTCTAGTGTGGGCTTCTCACAGGGCCACGGCCTCCTTCAGGCATCCATTTGCTCCACTGTGGGGTACTCCATGGGCTGCAAGTGGATATCTGCTCCACTGTTAACCTCCATGGGCTGCAGGAGAACAGCCTGCCTCACCATGGTCTTCACTGTGGGCTACAGGGGAATCTCTGCTCTGGCACCTGAAGCATCCCCTCCCCCTCTTTCTTCACTGACCTTGGTGTTTGCAGATCTGTTTCTCTCACATATACTCACTCCTCTCTTTGGCTGTGCAGGTTTTTTTCACCTTCTTAAATACGTTATCACAGAGACACAACCACTGTCGCTGATAGGCTCAACCTGGGACTGTGGTGGGTCTGACTTGGAGCTGGCTGGCATGTGACTATCAGACATAGGGAAGCTTCTAGCAACTTCTCACAGCAGCCATCTCTGTAGTCTCTGGTGCCATGCAAACTAAAAACACTCTGTTAACTTGAATTATTTTACCCACTTGCTCTAGTGTATATCTGCTGTAAGGTCTGATCTGTTTTAAGATCTTCGCTCTATGGTAGCAGTTTAGTCTGTGACCTGTTCAGCTGTTTATGTTCAAAAGGATAGTTATTCTACTAATCCTCAAACTTATGTTTATAAAAGGCAGAGATGGTTTTGGAAGCCCTAGACATACCATTGCTCATTTCCCTGTTGAGAAAACCTGGACATCATTTTATCAGGATTTAGGAAATCTAAACTCATGTGTAAGTTATAAAGAACTCTGCATAACTATCCCTCAAGGGACTTACTGGAGGACTGCTGCAATACCCTTAAAGTCAATAGAAATGTATGGGCTGTTAATAATGTTTGGATTAATTACATATAGATATATATAATGTTCCACAACTCCAATAATTTCAGTGGAATTATCTGTAAATATGAAAAAATATCTCTAGATCAGCATAATATACATTATATACATTGCTATGGGGGCTAGGTGCACAACTGAACATTTTTCAACACTGTCTTAAATATTCTGTTGACAAGAGTAGACACTTGACTAGAGCTCCGGCACAGGAAGGATGAGATAGAACAAGGTTCATACTTAGTATCTCAAAAAGTGAAAAACATTTAAGTGTCTTCTCCCTGAAGTTCACATTGGTTGAGCTCCCTTTGAGGCACATAGGTGACTTGTATACTAGTAAACCAAATAGTCCTCAGACTTATTCTTTGGCCCCAGTAATAAGTGCCTTACTACCATTGTCCATTCCATTTTACCTTCCACAATATGAGTCACCTGCATATCTCTGCTAAGAATGGTCCTTGGGCCATCCTCACAATACACACCCAGGAACTGTCTGAGAGGGCATACACAGCCCAAAAAACTGTGAGATGCCAGGCTAACAACTAGGTGTGCAGATGATTGAATTTCAGTGCTCTTACGGGTCTTTGTACTATGCAATATGTTTGTGTATATATGTGTGTGTGTTTATATACATATGTATAAAGATATGCATCTATATAAAGGTGAAAGCAATAAGGAAAATAAGGAAGGAGCTCAATCAAGGTGAGGACACGGTGCATGTTTTGGTTAAGTGTGATGTTTGAGGAATCCCTCCTACTTTTTAGGGAGTATCAGCCCTTCTGTGCCTGTGGAATCATCACAAGCTTCTGCTGTGCTGTCAATAACAGGCAGACAATTAGACAATTTTTTTCTCTGGCTGCTTTTACTATGAATTTCCCTAATGACATCACTGGTTTTACAAGTTATAGGCGTCTTTAGAAGCAGTGTCTGCTTGGTTGTAAAAGCAAGGGCTAAAGCAGTATGTAGAACACCCACATGAACCACCTGGGATGTCCATTGAGAGAACTGAGGATTTGTATTTAAATATAAAAAAACTTTGAGCACTGACTTCATTTGTAAATGGGGGCAGGTGAAAGAGGCATAGAGACTCATCAGATCATGTTTTTGTAGTGTGGAGCACAATTATGTCTCAAAACCTTTGCTCTTCCCAGTAAGATTGTGCTGCCATCTTTCTACTGCTTCTTCTTCTTTTATATCTGGCATTAACAGCTGGGTATTTTGGCATCACATCCGGCATAAGAAGAAAAGGTGGAGCAGCTCCAGTGTCAACACCCTGAGGCACATTCAGGACTGAGAACTGTTACAATTTATAGTCCTTTCCAGCACAAGGAAAGATCTGTGGAGCAGCTGATTATACATTATGTTTCAGTCATAAAATACAAACCATAAAAATAGTTCGTTAATAGTGAATGAAAGATATTGTTCTGCATGTAATAGAAGAAACTCTTTTTTATTTGCAGTTGAGGAAGGCAGGCTAGTTAGGAATAGGTTGGACAATTCCACTGTTCTTTGGCAAGGTCATGATTTTTCCACATATAATATCTGCTAGGTAAAAGTGGCTTTTCGTACTACATCTGGCTCTGCTCCAAACTTTGCTGTGCAGTTTTCTTATTTAGAACCAGTTTAATTTTGCAGCTTCTTTCATTTCCTTTTTTGATGCAAATATGCATAAGCCATTTCTGTGTGCAGAAGAATTTTAGCATAATAAAAGCACTAGAGTGAATCTCTGGTTGCTGGAACAGAGCAGAAATTTCATCCATTTCGTATCTGGATTTAAAGTGTGGATTACTTAAAAATGCATTTATTAAGTTTGACCTACTTTTTAATCTTCAGTGTTCCAGTTTGATTTCCTTATAACATGGGGAGCTTCAAGGTCTGCTTGCTCCTGCCTGTTCTTACTCAGGTTGCTTTAGTTGATATAGGGAAACAGTGTTAATATGCAGTCAACAGCATATCTCAACAGACTATACATGGGGCTGGGAACTGGAAATTCCTCAATTAGATTTTTGTTCATGATGCTGTCTTAGATGGTCTGCTCAGCTTTCCCAAATCTATTTGCAAGCATTGGGTTTCACATGCCTATATTTGCAACTGTACTGAGAAAGTTGGCTTTGAGTGATGCTGGTCATGCTCAACCTCTTCTCAAACCAAAAATGTGCAGAATCTGGCTTACTATTATCTCAAAATACTGACAGTTTTCCTAAGTCTTACAGAAAATGATTACAGTATGAATGAGACAAGTGCTGGAATTATTGAGATAGGAAGTTAAAGTTGGCGGTCCTTCACCTTTTCACTAAAAGTGAAACAGAAGTAATAACCAAACTTTGTAATGTGTGACTAGAAAAAGGAAAACAGTAATCAAGATTAAAGAAATGACAGTAGTTAGTATATAAGGTGATGAAATACCACAATAAAAGAAAGAGAGAAAGGAGAGGATTTCTAGTTAGTGCTGAATGTGATGTGAAAGGAGGTAAAATTGTGTGCAAGGTCTGAGATGTGTTTAGCCATTTAAATAATAGGAAGATAATACTTCTTATACAAAAATCTGCCATTATATTTTTAAGCACTATGAATGATACCAGTTTTGTATGAAGACTGAAAGCCTGTTGCTGAGATTCTTGAATCCCACAGTGTCAGTAGCTGATGTGATGTTATTTCTTCTCTGCTGGAACATTACTACAGAATAGTAGTCTTTACTAATAATGAACAGATGGAGAAAATATTTTTGGAGATTAGTTTGAGGTTTTGAAAAAATATAGCCAAGATGTCTCTGTGTTATGAGATCTGAGGATTACCAATGTAGATGCTTAAGAGAAGAAAATTTCAAATTCAGGCATACAAACATTTGTTGAAACCCTATCTTACAGGCTTTGAGAATCCCTGATTACTATATATGCATACTTAGTATAACCATATAGCACAATTTAACATGCTCTCATACTACATTAACCATTCAGACACATTAGCTTTCTGCTCTCTGATGGAAAAACAAGCTTGCAGATGTATTTGAGATATAATTCCATGACTACCCTTGAAAGCAACACTGGTTTCAGAAAAGGGAAAAGACAACTTTTCTTTATTCCTGAGCTTCACTACGTATGTTTGTCGCCAGCCCACCTTTCCGTGTCTTATATAGACTCCCTGGTGCCTCAAAATATCTGATTTCTGGCAAAAGCAAATGCTCAGAAGCTTCCTAAGAGAATGTGTCTACTACTAGAGCAAATGGGATTTGAAGGAAACCTAAATTCGAGCAATTTAAGTTGCCCTTAAGGTCAATATGGGCAAGAGGAGTCAGGAACATCTGAGGAACATGTTGAACCTCAGCCCTCTTCCCAGAACAGAGTTAAAGATTCTTCCCTTAAATAGTCTTCATGTTGAATTAAAAAAAAATGAAACATAGTAGCGATGCAGATTAATATTTTCAAATAGTTACCATATATACATGTAAGGAATACCTGTGGATATTCTCTAAAGAGGAATTGAGTACCAGATATACTGTGTATAACATCTAAAGACATTATTCACTCAATACTACTTTTTTATTGTTCATGAATTTTGGAAGTATCATATCCAAGAAGTTTTATTAACATACACAAGATGGTATGTATGAAAGTATTGAGAAGTCCTTCATATATTTGGTTTTGTTTTGTTTCCTTTCAACCGTTATTAACTAGCTGGGTTGCTAATGGTTTTTAGATGGTGATAGTTGAGAATAGCTTATTCTTAGCCTTTCATTGCATGACTGTCAATATTGTTCACTGTATGAGAGGACTATTAGCCTTCACAATTCTGTTGTCAGCGACTGTTTGATGACTCATGGATCAGAAACAGCAAAGTTAACTGTTAATCACATTACTCTTCTGGATGCTGCTCCTGGTTTCTCACTGAACGAAGTCTTTGAATCTGTAGTTGACTGGAGCAAGTCAAGAAATGAAGTTAAAGATTTTTGCTGCCACAGAAGTAAAATTATGCTTCCTCTAGATGTAGTGCTATCACAAGAAATTTTTTCCAATAGAAGTTCTGCAGTGAAAACCACAAGGTTTAACTATGATGGTGAGACATAAAGCCTAATATGTGACATATGCTGAGCAGGAAAGAGGTTGTACTACAGTGTATGTGTTTAAATAGACTGAGAGTTCATTCTTGTGAAACTACTGTTAGTTGGAGCTGCACAATAACAACATATGTAACCATCAAAGCACTTCTCAGCTTGCTCGTTCTGACACAGGGTATGTGGCAAAGATGCAATCTGGTCCATAGTAAAAAGCAATGTATCTGCTAGGATGCAGACATAGCAGTTTGATTATGACTGTATGCTTCATTGTTCACAGAAGAAAAGAAACGTGTCAAGTGTGATTGCGTTCTTCATGCCTACTGCAATGCTTTCAATACTTGAAATATGTTTATTTCTTTTTTACAGTCTTAGAATGCTTTTTTATTATTACCTTAGTGTATAGCATCAAAAAGTACATATCTGGATAATATCCATAGCGTGTTCTGCTGTTTACGTCATTATACTATAGCGTTCAGTGAATTTACAGACAGGTATGTATTATCAGGATGCAGAAATAGGAAAGCCTAGGCATTTAGAGGCCATGATACTGTAGTTGCCTGGCAATTAGCAACAAAAATTATTTGTTTGGATTCCATGACTAAAAATCTGTTTCATAAAGATCCTAATGAGTTGGTATGGTTCCTGGAAAAGTGACTCTATTGGTGTCTCATATATTTTATGTTCCAACAAAACAGTACTTTGTTTTAATTCTTTTGTTTGTCATGTTTCCTGAATTTTTAGTTATTAAAGATTGTTTTCTACCTATATGATTGAGATGGGTCAATATCACGTACTGCATCTATGCAAGTGGTAAAGATAAGTTTGACTAGGACATACTGGAGACAATGCTGGGGAGTATACGTCTGCTAAATGAAGGGAAGCAAATGGATCACATGATCTTGAAAACAATGCGCCATAAAGGCAGAATTAGAATGTGCACATACTGTGATGTGATTCTCAGAACTTCTTCAATGTTTATGTCAAGATCTTGACATTGATAGTTTATTTGCTCTCTCCTGTGCCAGTAAAATTATGCCAAAAGAAATTCTAACTCCTTAAAAGCCCTTTTTTTCTGGAGGTACAGCTCCTTAAGAGCTTATAACCCTGCAACTATGCATTATTGTCAGGCATATATATTGCTTCATCTAAGTCTAGAAGTGATTGGCTTCATTTTATAGTTTCTGTTAAAAAATGGCGTAGGTTATATCACCACAATTTTGCATGTTTTATCTATTTATCTATTCTCTACATGATTTATGTGATGTTTCCTTTGAAAGAATAACCTCTGTTTTACAGAGATGAAGCTTTCTGAATATTTTCTTAATATATGTTGAGTAGTTTTCAGTACTTGAGAGTCCGCTACTTCGATTCTCACTCACCAACACATTACAATATAACAGTGGAAGCCTGACTAGAGGAAGAGACTCCTATTTATTACCTGAAACGTGACTAGAAAGGATTGTATGAGTCAAAAGGCAAAAAAGGGAAAATTGTATTGGGAAGCTTCTTTCACCAACAGAATAATATATAGACTTTGTTTAAGGAATGCTCATCTAGAACAGTTGCTCTCTCCATGACATTGAGGGGAACACTGGGAAGAGGAAGGCAACTTAGTTATGTGACAGTGCAATTCATCCGGTATGCAAACAGAAGGAAACAAATATACCCTCCTTTCTATTTTTCCCATAAATTCATCACTTTTTCTGGCATCACCCCTTCCTTTATGTGAGTAGCCTGTGTTGGAAATTTCATTGTTAATTCTTTGAGAAATAATGAAATTCTAATAAATTCTATTAAATTTTAATTCTTTGAGAAAGCATAAAACTTGGACGATTAAAAGTTCTGCTCTGCAGAATATACCTTGGACCTCCAGAATTAGGTGCAGTGTTCCTGTTCTTTTCAGACTCAGATGGTGCAGGGACACTTTGAATCTATCCAGAGCATGTCAGTGGTCCGCCAAAGGAGAAAAGAGGGAGTTAAGGAAAGAGCTCACCTATTTCTTGCTTTCAGGCTCCAGAGGATCTATAGAAATATTCACTTAGGAGGTAAAGCAAGACCGCATCACATAATCCCCCTGAGAACTAATATGTGGTACTGGGGAAGTGAGAAGGATTTAGCAGTTGTGGTTTCTCAAAACTGCCATCTTGGAGAGTTTGTAAAGGGCTAACACGGCATAATCATTCCTCTCCCCCGTCATGTGCTGCACTAATGCTCGATTCTCTGCTCAGGGCCATGCTGAAAGTCACAGTTTCACCCTCAGTAAGATTCAAAATAGATTGCTCTAATAATAGGAATATAATCTTGCTTCTAAGAAACTATTCTCAAATTCAGGAGAATGTCCTGAAGGTTTGGAAATCTTCCTTTTTAAAGATTTTCCTATTTTGCTACAGTATGCTAAGGAATATTAGAGAGGTTCAGGTTGTAGAATAGAAGAAGTTTGCAAGCTCTGAGTAGATTAAAACCTGATTGGTAGTAAGTGAGTCCAGAAAGCAAGAGGAAAAAACAATCCAAACCAAAACATATAAACTATTTGTAAACATTTAAGGTCAGTAGCAATAGTAACTCTGCAGGAGCTGTGTCTAGTTTCAGCTTCCACTTGCTCAGAATCTGTGTCTAATCAGTGACTAACATCGCTAAGCACTGGAAACCTCATTTGCAACAACACAGCTGCAAAGGAGCTGGCACAAAAAGGAGAGTTTAAAATACAATGGAGTTTATGCTTAGAATTAGTTTCTGTTTGGATTATTGGATCACTTTACGTCAATCTAGTATTCAGGTCACAGTTTGTTAATGGCTATAGTAATAAAAAAAACTCTTTAGTTTTTGATGATTATTTCATGCAAATAAGCCATGTCAAGTCTAAGGCACTGAGGAAAGAGATGCCAGGTAAACAGAAAGCTAATCTGCAGCCAGAGAGGTTATTGTAAGCATAGGGTTCCTGAAATGGTCTTATGCCTTTCACTCTTTGCTTGCTGATTATGCAGAGCTTTACAGACCAGGAGACTGAAATTGCCCTTCTTTTCTGCTAGAGCCCACACCTTAATGCCCTAACCCACATACCAGTATAAGGACTTGTACAAAGGAAGCACAGATTATTGAACAGTGTTCTGCATCCTTGATTATCACTTAGTTCCAAGTTTTAAATGTGTAGATAGGAGTCAGGTAAAGCACTGTACTGGTTTTGTCTGGGATAGAATCATAAATTCATAGAATGTATTGGGTTGGAAGGGACCACTAGAGGTCCTCTAGTCCAACCCCCCTAGAACAAGCAGGGACAGCTGTAACTAGGTCAGGTTGCTCAGAGCCCCATCAAGCCTGACCTTGAATGACTCCAGGGATGGGGCCTCCACCACCTCTCTGGGCAACCTATTCCAGTGATCAACCACCCTCATATTAAAGAACTTTTTGCTAATGTCTAACCTAAATCTACCCTTTTATAGCTTAAAATCATTACCCCTCATCCTATTGCTACAAACCCTTGTGAACAGATCTTCCCCTGCCTTCTTATAGGCCCCTTTCAGGTATTGGAAGGTCACGATAAGGTCCCCCTATGGAATAGGATAGAATTAATTTTCTTCATAGCAACTTGTATAGTTCTATGTTTTGGGCTTGTGGCCAAAACTGTGTTGGTAATACATGGACTTTCAGCTGTTGCCAAGCAGTGCTTGAACAGTGTCAAGGCCTTCTCTATTTCTCACACTGCCCTACCAGCCTATTGCTGGGAGTCGTAAAAGATTAGGAGGGGACACAGCCAGGACAGCTGACCCCAACTGACCACAGGGATATCCCAGACCATAGGACACTGTGCTCAGCAATAAAAGCTGAGGGAAGATGGAGGAAGGGAAGACGTTTGGAGTTCCGGCATTTGTCTTCCCAAGTAACCATTACACATGATGGATCCCTGCTTGAAGGCTGAACACCTGCCTGCTGATGAGAAGTAGTAAATTAATTCCTTATTTTGCTTTGCTTATGCATACAGGTGTTGCTTTACCTATCAAACTGTTTTTATCTCAACCCATGAGTTTTCACACTTCTACCTTTCTGATTCTGTCCCCCATCCTATTGTGGGAGAAGTGAGCGAGCGGTTGTGTGGGATTTAGCTGCCTAGTGGGGTTAACCCACAACAAGCACTTTTATAATCTTCCTCAAGTTTTCTTGAACTCCTATTTACATTTGAGGGCATCTAAAAGTGATAGCTTTACTCTATTAACCCTCTTTGGTGGATTTTATTTCAATGACTCTTTTGCTATCGTAAATCTATTCTCATGGTGTATCTCTCCAAAGTGTTGCAAGTCAGAATTGCTAAGAGCAGGAGATTATGTGTGCTGTATTTCCCAATGACGGCTATTAATTCTGCCTCTCTCTAAAACACAGTGCCTCAGACTTGCACTTTGTATTCCTCTTTTTGACTTGTATTTCTTATTACTGCTGGCTAACTTTATCCCTGGGACAATGATGTCTAAGCACAAGGGTGAGTGGATGGTTGTTGGGTTAGCAATAGTGAAATGGCAGGCCCAAGAGTCCTTTCCATCACTATGAGGCCTTTAGTCCTTTTCTATCTTTTCCCCAGGGTGCTTAGGATTGATTCCAGATATCTATCTCCTTGGAAGATAACGCGGGAATTATTACCGATCTCTTCTCAGTGATGCTCCTCTCATTTGGCCTCTTGGCCATGGGCCAAAGCTGTTTGTTTCTCAGAGTGGCATACTCCTGGTGGAGATACCCTTGATCTTACCTAGAATATAGCTCCACAGAGGTATAATGGCACAGTTCCTTAAAGGGAGTCCCTAAAGACTCACACAGACAGTATCAGAACAAGCTAGATTTGGTCTGACAAAAGAAATTAATAAAGTTAATGAACAATTGAGTATCCGTACAAAAATGTATATACAGATTTGACATCCAGTGATTGAGAACTCCAGTGAGGGAGTTTCAGTGGATGTGCTCATAGTCTCAAATCTCTTTCCCAGATGGCCTGCCACAACCAGAGTTCACTGAGACTCGCTGAAAAAGAAAGATTCTTTCCTGAATTTGTTTGAGAAATACATATGAAGCATATATTGCTGAAAACAGGCTATGAAGTCTGGTTTTCATATGGGCTAACTAGTTGTTTAGACTCACATTTCTAAGGGAAAACAGTTTCTTGAAATTGCCTGCTTAAGAAAATAAATAGGATATGTGATATTGTTTTAAAGAGGTAAATTAAAGGGCTGGATAAGAGATGCATCTTTGATCAAGATGTACCTGAGATGCTAAAAAAGTTAATCCTATAGAAGGGTTAGGTAACGACATTTTGCAATAATAAGTCAAAAGACATCACATTCATCGTTCCTTCATAAAGGATCATCCCCAGTGGCTGTGAGGAAACACAATGTGACCACCACTGTAGTTCTTAGTTATGACCTGAAAAAAAAGGTAATAGTGAGGAAAATTATAATTCTAGATGGTCTTCCCAAATTGCCATAACTCTTAAAGAAAGCTGACATGAGTGTATGTGCTTACACATCTTCAAGGAACTGCCTTTTTACTGTGACCTAGAGTTTCAATTTTTCTAATCCCCCCCTCACCTCCTCAAAACCAACTGTGAATGAAATACCTTTGTAAAAGTAGTTTCCCTGTGGGCTGACTTTTTTGATAATTTATTGGTCTGAAAAAGAGTAGAGACAGACAGAAATCAATATATATATTCCATCAGGCAACCAGATACTCTACTCCACTAATGAAATTTGGTTTAAAAACCCCCAGCATGCTCATTACATGTACAGTCTGCCCTGTTCCTGCTTAGAGGGAGCATACATCAGACATCCTAACCTGGTGACTACTGCTTTGAATCAGACTTACTATACATGTGCATACACCATTTGATGGTGGCTGGTCCAGGGTTTGTCAGGCGGGCAAAAATCTTCACATCAAACAGATATGGGATAATTTGATCTTTTTCACAAAATAATAATTACAAAATAAATCAGAAAGCTTTGTATTCTTGCTAGGATTTTAAAATAACATTGATGTTTTCAATTTCGACTTTTACATCATGGGCCATTCTTTCTATCTACAAATCCCTAATGCCTCCTTAAATGTTATTAAATCTTTGGCCTCTGCACTGTTATGTGGCAAAGTCATATGCAGGTTCAAATCCATAAGATCAGGATTAGTGGGAACTGAAAGAAAAAGGCAGAAAAGAAAAAAAGAAAACATCACACAATGGAATTCCTTTATTAGTTAATTTCTATTTCTTTATCAAACAAGTCAGTGAAATTTACTGAAACGAAGTTGCCATGATCACTTTTTCTACTGGATACTGAGTCTGCCAGACAACAATGATTTATTAAGAGATTCAAATATCTTTATGAGTTCCACAGCTTTTACTACTCCACTGAACTTCTTAAAGAGCAGAATGCTAATCAATGACCTAATGTAGTAATTTAAAAATATTTTAGAGTCTGATAGGCTTTCTATACTTGTGAGGCAAATCTTCAAGCCTTGTTACAGTCAAGGGAGCTTTTCAAAGTTATACAAAGTATGGATACAGTGTTTGCACATAATATATCATTAGTAATAAATCAGCTTTTTAATATTAGATAAAATAAAAATTGAACAGATGAAGACCAGAAGCAGTTACAGTACCCTTTGTTGTATTTTTGAAATTTTGTGATGATTTTGAAATTAACTATAGATTTGCCCAGAAGAACTCCAAAATATCTGCTCATATGCTTTACTAGTTATTTAAAGACATTTCACATTTTACAAATTACTTTTACCCATAAATATGCAAAGTAGCGTTGGACACAGTGTTAGAGGCTGAAGACAAGTAGATTGACATACAGCTAAACACTAAAATAAGACTTTGCTTCCAGGGAAAATATGTAACTTTTGATGCTTACTCAAACCTTTTATGCTATTATACTAGCAAAAAAGTAAATTACCAGCCATTTTCTTATCTTAGACATACAACTCTGGCCTAAAATGCTTAAAATATAAACAGGAAAATGAGACATATGCTACATATTACAAAAACACCCTATCCAGTAGCAAAACCTGATGGAACTAGCCAGAAGGCTGGAACAAAGATCAAAGAAGCAGAATGTAAAATAAAATACAAAAGGTTTTCTCTTTCATGATCCTGTGTATGGGATCAGTGTTTTTGTAATCCAAAGTTTAGACTTGTCCTAGTTCTCAAGTTTCACTTCAGCTGCAATTTAAATTTTAGTGTTACACCCTGGCAGCAATGAAGGCCAACAGCACCCTGGGCTGCATCAGCACGGGCACAGCCAGTACGTTGAGGATAGAGCTTACCCCTCCTTTACTTGCCACTTGTTAAAAAACTTCATCTAGGAACTGTTTGGGGCCTCCAGTTCAAGAAGATCACTGAAAAACTGGAGTTCAACAGACGCCACCAAGATGGTCAGGAGGCTGGAGCACTTACCCTGTGAGAAGAGGCTGAGGGAGCTGGGCTTATGCAGCCTATAGCAGAGGGCTTCAGGGAGACCTAACTGCATCACCCCAGTGCCTACAGGGAGGTTATCAAGTAGGCAGGTATTTAGTGAGGTGTATAGCAGGAGAACAAGAGACAGTCATCATGAATTGAAATACAGGGAGGTCCACAATCTACTAAGAGGGTAATTACACAAGGGGCCAGGCAACACAAGAAGCTCCTGGATCTCTGTTCTCAGAGGTCTCCAGAACGTGATTAAACAAAGCTCTAGGCAGCATGGTCTGAATTTGGTGCTGGCGTTGCATGAAGAGACACTTGAACTAGATGACCTCCCAATGTCCCTTCCAATATGAATTATTCCCTCAGTGTATGCTTCTAGAATCTGCTGATGCTTCTTTCATTATTGATGAAAAATACGCTGCTGCATTTTGCATAATACTTCCTTAATGCCTTAAGTCCCTAGAGTTAAGTAACAGAACTTGGGTTTCACCCAGTCCCTTGGGGTTGCTCTGCACTCTTCAGGGAGTGGGACAATAGGTCTAAAAGACGTATTATGCTAATTATGTAATTAGGGTCTGTGACTTAATGCAGATTTTCACATGAATTTGCATAAGAAATCATGGTTCTTCCTAACTTCAGCCAGCATGGTTGTGTTGCTTTAATGTTTTTATTTAATGTCATCTCCCCGTGTTCAATTTCTATGTTGTTGAAACAGAAAAGCCTAACACCAGATATTAAAGAATCCCCTGAGTGAACTGCAATTTGTGAGAGGCTGGCAGCTTCCTAGCACAAACCTTTATCACTTCAGCTAATTAAATGGGTTGTTTTGCTGACAGCCACTAGGAGGTGATAACACAGTTTTTGCCATTGGGTTTTACAATGCTTTGCTGAGAGCAGAGAAACCATTACACTTGGAACAGCAATAAATCTCACATTTGCCAAATGTTAAACCCATATGTCAGCAACATGGTAGCATTAGTTTAATGAGAATATGATTTTCACAACCTAACGGGATTTTGAACACTGTATTTTCCTAACTTAAGTTTCTAAAAGAGTGGGCTAATTCTTCTTGAAAACATCCAGCAATACTGCTTTTGAGGCTCCATGGGGAATTTTTGAATACTTGAAGTGCAGAATGTAGGAATCAAATCCTAGGAATTTACAGTGGAAAATTTTAACCAATATAAGCTATACTGACTCCACCTTTAACTTAATGGTTAAACAGATGGTGTGCCAGAAGATGGCATTCAATAACATGCAATACTGTTTTGGGGTTTTAAGCCAGTTAAATATCTGCATGAACACTGTAGGAGACTTCTCCACTGTGGGTTTTGCATCTGCTCTTGACAATTTCAATTGTTCATGTTAATTACAATTTCTCCTTTCGCTGACACGCTAAGTCTATGCTGGATTAGGACTTGGTTACGATAGGTGTTTTCCAGTCCCAGAATAAGGCATTAGGTGAAAGAAAGTGAGAGTAAGTGGGAAAGCAGAGGTTAACATAGAATATGAACATTTTATTTAGAGAGTGGCTCACCAGAGAGATATAGTCTCGGTGGATGAATTTTGCACTGAAATTTGGGGCTTATCCCTCTGATACATATGTTCTTAACTGTATAACCATGACCTTTGAGCACCTATGATGTTAACATACAACACACTTTTGCTTGATGCCAGGATAGCATAAAGAGCCTTACAAGAACATTGTTATTATTTTTGTCACCAGCAGAATATTAATGGAAATATTTATGTTGTGCCAGTGACTTCAGGTGCTGAGAAGTTTATGTGCTGATCAATTGGACCTAGTTTTACAAGCTGTTATGTGTCTGCATTTAAATTTAGGAAGAGTACCTCCCAGTAACAGAAGAAAAACATTAAAATACTTCCAATGTCCATAGCAATAGTATTTTTCATCACATGGTTTCCATAAGCAGAACTGTCTAAGTCTCAATAAGCCATGATCCTGGGGAACAAGAGACAATATTTGTCTTCTACTTAAGGCTGCCTGATATTCCAAGTATATGTCCTTATAGCTAAGCTCTCCAGTAACCTAATCTACTCAGAGCTTGCTTAACATACATTAATAATGATAATTTCTGCAATTACAGCGGTGATGCAGAGCCACGGAGACACAGGTGGGCCAGGTTCTGCCTCTGGAACATGAAGCCAATAAGAAAACCAAAACATTCTGCTAGATTGTGGCCCATTCACAGGTCAAGTCTAACTTGGGGCCCACAACTTAGGCCTCAGCACTTCAAGACTCTTAATCTAATAATAGGTATTGCCATCTCGGTTTGGCATTGAGAATATTACTAATTAATCTCTAACATCCCGGCTGCAGGACAATTCTTCACTGCTCATGCTTAGCTTTTTCCCCTGTACATGTTCATACTGTGCTGGGTTAAGAAAGGAGCATAGACAGGGTGGAGCCGGCACTCCGGGACTCCGGGACAGAATAAAGAACGGGTCTGTCTTTATTCTGATAATATTACAGTGAACATTTCCCGTCCTGCCTACTGTACATAGAAGGGATGGGAACTTGTTAGGGAGGCAGTGTTTAGTTCAGGAAGGCTGTGGCTTTGTAAGCGTGTAGCTCACAGAGATTAGAGTTTCATATTCCACCTTGTTACTTGCTACTTCTCAGGTTAGGACATTTCAGGAGCTTTATTTATTTATTTTAGAGTGGCAAAACACATGACAAATATTTCAGCTAGGACTATTGACTGTGACTGTGAATATGGTTACATGCAATATGGTCAACCTCTTTACAAGAATGAATGAACTGAGGTGGACTTCTTCAATCCATCAGAATCCAAGAATGTTGAGCCACCTGGCCTTTTTTTGTTTCTGTAATTATTTCTGAAATTATTTCATGCTTTCCTTACTTTGGTATGTGCTTCCCTCTTGCATCCCTGATTTCTCAGAGCTACAGTAACAAAACTTCTGCTTGGCCTTCTATCTTGATGCTGACACCTATGGGAAATCAGTAAATTGCCTAGTACGACAGCAGAACATTCAACTAACGCAGGGGTAAACTTAGGTGACATAAATCCAGCATATCTAGCTTTTGATACCTGATCTGGCTCTTTTCCATCAAAGGTGATGTGTAGAGAGTGTGGCCTTGCAGACAAATCTGTCCGAGCTGGTGGAATCACTCTAGAAACAATTCTGGGATAAATGACACCAAAGGGCTGAATGAGAAACCACCTGTTATTAGGATTATGGAAGGTAGACAAGGAACTGAGAGCCACTTTTCTAGTGAATTTTGTGAGAATTGTGCTAACAGCAGCTTAGAGCTGAGAAATATGAAGTAGAAGTAGGTCGATCTTCTTACTGATACAGTCAAAGGTTTTAGTGGGGATGTCTCTAGAACTTAGGGCCTAGCTTCAGCATCCATACAAGAAAATGTGTTCAGATAAATTTTCACACTGACATGGGTTCAGAAAAAACTGCAAGGACTATCTGGCATCCAGAAAACTTGTTTTTACTGTGAGAGACTGAAGAAATTCAGTCTATCAAATTTACCCTCATGGGGTTTGAAAAGTAACTTATTAAGGGTCTACAAGTGTTTTCTCTACTATCAGAAACACCTCTTCTTGCCATATTTACACATATTCAGCCTAGGAAATTGGAACTGTTTGTGTCTAAGAGAAAACATTTCTGAGACAGGACATCTTTTTAAAACAGGAAAGTAATAGAGCCAGATTGTACATCTAGCTATCTGATGCTAGAAACAATTCAAACTTAAATAACTTCAAGCTTGTCAACATTAGGAAAGTTATGTTTTTCAACCAAGATTGACTCTTAGTCATGATTTCTTAAGGCTGTGTTCTAAGTTAGCCAGAAGTAATTTAGGATCACTAAGTCAAATCTTAGATGGTTAAAGAATGACATTTTAATGTCAGTATTGCAAATATATAAGTGACAAATATTTAATTTTTCATTTCAATTTACTAGCTGAAAATACAAGGTCATATAAGCAGTTTATTGGTGCAACAAACCGTTATCTGTCACTACCTGCCGATCATGCACTGATGGTCCCATGAAGTCCTCCCCATTAATGTGTCATGCAGGTATTATTAATAAAAGTAGATTATAGCAGCAGAGGAGTAAAAATTAAGTCCTATATTATCTCCAGAGTCAATGGTCAGATGAACTTTAACACAGAAATTGACAACCCCACCCACTGCAATTGTCATACTGTTGTTATTTACATGCAGCTCATTTCTGTGTGGTGAAAAATCTGACATGGTTGTGAAGGTCTTCTAGTGGCTTAGTTGCTAAGAGATGGGAGGTTTTGCTTTGATGCAGATAATAAACAGCTGTTTACACAGCATGTTTGCACATGCTCTAATAGGACGACTTCCCTTATTTGTTTTATTTTTTTTCCTATTAGCTGCACTGTGTTAACATCTGTCAAACAACAAATAGCAATATTTGAATGGGAAGCACATGAAAGTACATCTCATAAAAACTTTTATATTTTAATATCTGTTCTCATTTGAGGATGATTACCTATTGTTCACCTGATTTTTTCACCTATATGTACTTGTGAAAGATTTTATTGCTTAACTTGAAAGCAGATTTAACATGACTAACCCCTAAATGGTTTCATGATTCCTTACATCTTGAGCCTACGTGTTATGATCATGCTGTCATATCCGGCATAACACAATCCATATATTTTATTAAGTAGTTCATGGACAAATTTATGTCTCCTGACTGTTCTAGAGCATATCTTTTGAGAAAGGTACAGCCACTCTGGTATGAAAGGTCACAAGTGAGGAAGAAAATACTGCATCCATATCAAGTTATTCCAGTGCTTACTCACCCTCAGAGTTTAAAAGTGTGCAGTAGCTGTAGTTTGAATTTAGCTCTGCTTTCAGCCATTGAATGCTTCTTGATGCCTTGATCTGAGGATAACAAGTTACAGTGCATAGTGTGTGGCAATACAGCTGGTGGTGAGTCATAGCATCTCTGTGCAGCTTTTGGCATTGTTTAGGAAGTTTTAAAGTTATAAGAGCTACAAAAACTTGTAAGACCTACAAAACTGCATGGAGTCCTAGTGCACAGTATATATATATCCTATGCACAGTGGGTCCCTAAAACGCTTTCTGGATGTCTTACCCAAATGTTTCACCATCTATACCATTCCTGCTGTATTATTTCTCATGGACACTGTGGTTATTAGCCTCTGGCCAAAATTTATTTGTTGCATGTCAAGTAGAAATGTGCTCTGATTGCATTAGCTCTTGCCCATTTGCAGCTTTACATGAGCAGTTTAACAATACTCCTGCTTCAATGACCTTGATATAAAAGCCTGATTCTGTAATTCTGTACTGCTGCTATAGGATGATAATGGGTACAAAAACCAGCAGTGCAGGTGTGTTTTCTTAAAAATATCTATCATCTGTAGTAATTTAGTATTGTACACAGCAAAATTTTCTTACTGTTATGAAACATTTATGATTTTCTAGAGCTGACAGACCTAAAGTAAGTAAAACAACAGCCATTTTTCCATGAAAGCTCCAGTTTTTATTCCTGTAGCCTTGTGACATTTTAATTTGTAGAGCAACATAATTTGTTTGTAGTATGCCATTTTTTCCCAAAGCTTTACTGAACTGAAATTCATGAATAATTACTAAACATCAGTTGATATTTTTCAATTTTTAAAGAATTAAAGAGAAATCTTTACTAAAATAGTTTTTTAAAATTGAAAATAATATACATATGTATGTAGATATAGATAGAAATGGATAAAAAGTACTTTTTTATTTGCTCCTATTATTTTTCTGATAAGGATCATCAAATTCTTAAAGAAATGTAGGAAATTATAATTAAAACATTTTCCTCAGCACACCTTTTAATTATATAATTATTAACTTTGAAATAAATATTTCTGGTCACTTTGGCCACATCTACTCCAAGACATCTAGACAAGTAACCATTAACAGCTTGTTATTTTCAACTGCTAGACTTTTTGACATCTCAGCAATCTCCAAAAGTTAAATCTATCTTCTTTATTAATAGAATTTCATAAACACAGGAAGTTTACATTCTCTTTTTATATCCGCATTCCAGCATGAGGAGTCCCATGCATATCTTCAGGTCATTTTAGGTATTGCTGTACTACAATTCATAAACATGGTGAAAAATTTATTAGGCAGGACTAGAGACTTGTCTACATTTGGAAGTTAGTTTGAATTCATTTTTGGATTAAGGTAAGGTGTGAATTTTAAGTGTGATCGCTATTTCTGCCTATTTGCTGACAAGTAAGGTTAAGAGGAGTTTGGATATTTGGTCACAATATTTCCTTCTAAAGCTTTTATATTAACAGTACAGTGGGCAATAAAGATCTTGTACAAAATGGCTACAACTTGAATCAGTACCAAGACTGTTATTGACTACTTTATTAAAAAAATGTAGCTAATTGCTAAAAGAAAGTGATAGGAATGTCAAGATGTTACAAGATGATTATATGTTTGTACAGCACATTTAGCTGATGAGTGTGTCCTGTAATGAAGACAGGGTACAGTTGGAATTATCTAGATACTATCATTATTTTATTCTTCTGAGGTAAATCATAAACCAACATAGAAATTATGCATAAAAGAATGGAAGAATCCATTCTTTTTTCTTTTCTTTTATTTGTATTTTTTTGTTGTACCTCATGCAAAACAGGTAGCAAAGAGATGTGTTTTGAAGGACATTTTTTAATTTGGTATTTTATATATAAGTAGTATATGGTGATGGTGCAGCTTTACCCTATTTCTCAGGGTTGGACTGAAGCTTGTCAAGTTAAAAACCTCATATTTCTAGGCTCAGTATAAAGGTCACACAATATGATAGGGACATACAGCAGACTCACATCAGCAGTACTACTTTCACAGTGTGTGTGTTGTTGGGTTGTTCAGTTTTCTTTATTAGATGATATCTGGAAGCATAGTCCAACATTTTACAGTTTTTGACCTTTCCTCTCTTCACTGCTTTGGATGTCCCTGATAACTAAAGAACACATTATAGTTGCAAGAATCTTGAACTATCTGCCATCTTGAAATCACAGTGCAATCCAGGCTAATCAGAGGAAAATGAATGGCTTTCAGGAAGAATTCCAGTGAGAACCATGTTGTGTTCAAAGCAGGGGTCTAATTCTACCTTCAGTGGAGTCCGGCAGGAGGTGAGAGCATCTCACCAGTGCCCTGCAGCTGTGAGTTATCAGCTCTGGAATTAACAGGCAAGTCCGCTGCTAATGCCAGATCACAGCTGCCTCCCATCCCTACTGAACTCACCAAGCATTGTGGGTCCTGCTGCATGAAAAGTGAAAACATCACCTGCCAGGAAAGAGAGTAGTTGCTGAGGAGAACAGAGTGCTTCCGCATTTTGCTGGGTATAGTTACTCCAATACCCAAATGAAAAATCTTTACTGTGTGGGTCTGGATTTCCAGTGAGCTCAAAACAACTCAGGATGCAGTACTGGAAACTTGGCATGGTAGAGATCCAAGATGCTCCTGGCTGCAGGCATATATTTCATTTGCAGAGGACAGCACCCATGAAGATAACAACTTCATAGCATGGGAATAACAGTAAGAGTGACCTGGTATGTTTTCCCTGAGTTTGTCTAGCTCCCTGCTTCAGGCATTTGCCTCAGTGATAACGCAATTTGTTTTGATACTGCAGTAGTGGTCATCAAAATAAAGACCCTATCAGGAAACACCATAAACTTCTAAAGATTACAGCAAAAACTACCAGACCGTCTTGCAGAGGGTTGCTTCCACATCTTGGTGTTAGTCTTAACTGCTGGTGAAAATTTTGAAAAAATATATGGGCACTAATCACAGAATCACAGAATGTTAGGGATTAGAAGGGACCTCAGTCTGTGACTCTTGGCTGTAACCAGCTTGTGTGCTTTAAGCAGACATTGTGTTGTATGCACAGTTTTGAGGGGTCTTCATTAAAGGTATATTTGGCCATGACATGCACAAAATGAACTCTTTGGAAAATATTATGACTGGATTAATTGCAAAATACTGGCTGTGGCTACACAATCTGCCCTGAGAAAAAATAATTAAGGAAGAAAATGGTCTTTCCTAGTTTCCTAGAAACTAAAGAACAATAAACTGGCATAATCTTCTCACTGATTTCAATGAAGAGGAAAGTTGACAACAGTAAACAGAGCCTACCTACTTCTCCTGTGATACTATCTAAAGTGAATGGAGACTGCATGAATTTACTCTCTTTTACTGGGGTTAGAATAGGCAGTGACTTGGCAGAGTACCTACTGCTTTCTTTTTGTTACTTTGGTGCTGAGTGTTATAAGTCAAAATTTATATTCTTATTAGTAACATAACTTTGTAAGAAGGAGGCAAATAGCCTTGTTTTAATAAAAAGCAATGATGCATCTCTAAAATTATGTACAGAGAACTTACACTGGTTAAAGAACTTTTTTTGGTGTTACATGTCAACTTTCATTGTGTTGTTCTTCTCTTTGTCTAAATTGACTGAAATTACTTTTGCCCATATTGTATAATAGATTTCAAAATAATCACATTTTGCTACAGCATTTAGTGCCAAGTACTTTTCTGCACAGTGCAGGCTCTGTTTTTGTAAAAACTGTGTCCCTTGCCACCTGGCAGCTCATTCTTAATTCATGTGCATATAGTTACAGCTGGCACAAAAAGCAGAGTTTTCCAAGGGCACACTGCAGACTTGCCCAGTGGAAATTATAACATCTATAAAATTGTTTCATAATCAAATTTTGTTTTCCCAGGCCTGTTTTGTCAGATCATGGCCTTGGGTAGAAGTACTGGAGCCACTGAACTTCCAGGATGACGTGTCTAACTACAATTACACTGAAGGTAACCAAATGACTCTTAAATAGGACAGATATTTACATCTGTTGATTCCATTGCAGGGTCAACATTTAGGACATTCAGTGATAATTATAGAGATACTCTGTCCACCCCTCAGTTTTTGTTTTTTTAATTTCACACACAAAGAGTGGTTGTGGTTTGTTGGTGGTTTGGGGTTTTTTACAATTACAAAGTGTTAATGATATTAAAGTAATCTGAAATTATATTTGTCTGACAGATAGCTCCAGAGACTTCAACCCCTGACACCATGCCAGAAAGTTAGGAAAGGTGTTAAATGAGTACAGAACACCAACCTCTAAAAAAATGGCATATATAATGTAGTTAAAAATAATGATAATTGCCTTAAAAATAAAAAAAACCTTAAGGTCACAGAATATGTCCTTGTCACATGTAATATTTTCTTCAGGGCCATAATTGCAGTAATTCTGTATGGCTGCCAGAAGAGTGAAACTGTTGCCCAGGAAGGTGAAATGATTGGTAAAGGCCAGTCTAGGAGGATGGTGGCAGCAGGAGGAACAGAATAGAGGTCTTAAGGGCTCTGGACAAGTGTCCCAGCAATTCAGTGATAGAGATTTTCCAATCTCTCCAACCTTCATAGGAGTGATCAGGGATTAAGATTCTGTGCAGTGCAAATAATAACACAGAAGTGTGGTTCTCATGAATTAATTAAAGGTGTCAACAAATATCTGTCATGTTTTGTCACAGGTATCTTCTTACAATATTCTGTCTTAAACCAGCTGGTATTTTAAAGTCCAGATTTCTTTTATTATTTTGTGTGTTAAAAAACATAAATTGAGAAGGAAACTATGTGGGTATGTAGTCTGATAATATGGATGTCGGATCCTTCAGAAGGAAAGTTCTCAAGTTGTACAAATCTTGTTAGTTTGCTAGGTCTGAAGTGTTGGTTTGTTCATGCTGGTATTCTCAGATTCTTACATGAACTAAAGCAGAACCTGAACACATGCTAATGATTTGCTGTCAAGTAGGAAGTGTAAATTTGTGTTGCTCATGTTAACACTGTATGAGTAAAAACAGAACACATCTAGACTATAGCTTGTGAAAGAGGTTGCATTTACAAAGAGAGAGATGCAAGAAAGTTCTAAGTCAGAGAATAGAATAAAATTAAATTAATGGAATTAGAAAGCAGTCCCACTTCTCTAGGTTTCTCTGCTCATGCTACAGTACTATAGTAATCATGGCAGAAGTAGTAATGGTAACTGTATACAACTGAAAATTAGAGTGAAAATCTGCAGTGGAATGCATTTGCAAAAATGGACCTATTTTAAATAGTGAAATCAGCCTGAAGTTTGAAGATGAGCAAAGAAAATGTAGGATTTGTGGATTTGCTGCAAATGCCTGTTAAGGCCTTGCTCTGACACTTCCCCCATGCAGAGAGTAACCTAAAAAATATATTATGGCATAGTGGTTTGCTTTGTGCTTCAGTATAATGAACCTCAAATTAACAGACCCCAAAATGAGCAAACAATAGCCATTCCAAGCAATATTTCAAATTGGAAGTAGAATGTATTTTCAGTTGGGTGTTATATTTATTTAGTTTGAAATGACAAATTGAATTAATATGTTGCATTACTGAAACATCTCTCAATTATTGCAAATGAATACTCAACTGGTGTGATTTTTTTTTTGCACCTGGTTCTTTTTATGTATTATTTAAAAAACTATCTCCATATTCTCCACTCAGTGGCATAGATGTGAACCAGAAGTAATACAGCTGAAATTAATAAAGCTGCAATTCTGTAAAGCTAGCATAGAAGACTTAAGAAGAATTAAGTTATGGAGCCTCTTTCTCTTCCATTTTATAATGGAGTAAAACCACTGCAAAGTTATTGGCTTAACTGGAAATCTATGTCATTTACATGAATATGAATAGAGAGTAGACAATTTGTTTTTATTTTCAATAGCCATGATAACTGAGGCCATATGTCCTACTATATAAAACATATGCTCTCCATAGCTCCTGCCCATACAGAATTCTCATACATAAATTGTAGATTACAGTTCCAGTAGAAGTTAATTGCCTTAAACCTTCTCTTTTTCTACTGAAGTGGTTTAAGGGAACAAAAGGCTTAGTTCAGTATTTTGTCAGTTACAAAACCTGGCCAGACTGATTTCAAAATCTTGAAAGGTAGCTGTGGTGGTTTAGACTCTGCCAGGACCCAGGCACCACATGGCCGCTGCCCCCCTACTCTGGGACCAGAACAGGAGAGGGAGGAAAACACAAACACTGAGGGTTGAGATAAGGAAAATTTAATACAGCGATGCAAAAGCACCAGTCAGAACAACAACAGTGACAATAACAGTGATAACAATGTACAAAGCAAGAGATACAAAGTGTACAGACCAGCCAGATTTGAAGTGAGGCAAACCCAGGTGAGACAAAACCGGGCTTGCACTCTCCACGTTAACGTCATGGGGCATGACATCAGCATGATATCAAATAGCCCA
Source organism: Eurystomus gularis (assembly GCA_013400335.1). Lineage (NCBI taxonomy): Eukaryota > Metazoa > Chordata > Aves > Coraciiformes > Coraciidae > Eurystomus > Eurystomus gularis. Next base: position 15,406 of record VZZY01017127.1, on the reverse strand, counting down.
TTGGCTGGTTCAGGTGTCTATACTGGCTGTGGCTCCCTCCCAACTCCTGGTGAAATTAATCCTATCCTAGGTAAACCAGGACAGTAGTAAAATGTAAAACTGAAAGAAAATAAAAAATGGTGTTGCTTATTCATCAAAACACAAGACTCTTTCATCTACAATACTGGTTACAATCTCTATTGTATAGATGGCTACTACAGACAGTCAAGATTTATGGTCAGGACAGTCTACTAGACCTATAACAGACACTCTCTGTTATCCCTTCTCCCTGGCCAAAGGGGAAGAGAAACAGAATAAGGGAGAAAGACTTATGGATCTCTGTTAACCCCTCTCCCCTCCCAAAGGGGAAGAGAAAGGAAATAAGAGAGAAAGAGACTTATGGATTAGAAAACTGAAACAGCTTTAATGAGGATAATAATAATAAAATGAAATATATACAAATAGATATAAAACCTATATTGAACCTGAGCCCCCCCCCCGCGGTGCATTTATGCCACTGTCACCATTGATGTTGTGGAGCAGGCACTGGGGAAGTCCCAGACAGGGTTCAGTGGCAGATGGGAACTCTATTCAGGAGCTGGATTCTAGAACTGGGTTCAGTAACACAGAAATTGGGACCAAAGGCAAAATGGAGTTCTCCTTGGATGCTGTTCATTGAAGAAGAGTACTCGACCCTTTTGAACCCCCAGGTTTATACTGAATATGACGTATATGGAATGAAGTATCTTGTTGGTCAGTTTAGAGTCACCTGTCCTGGCTGCTTCTCCCCGCAGGTGTGGGTTTTTACTTTTGCATCCCCCAATGCGGTACACAAGATTTAGCAGTGACCTTGGTCTGCACACTGATCCTTGGTAGTAACTCTAACCATCAAACATTATCACTGCTAGAAGCAGACCCTGTCTGTGAAAATTCCTTGTTAACCTCAGAAAGTGCAGTTAGTTAGAAGAGACTTATCTGAAAAGTAAAACCACTGAACAGAACTGTTCTGTTCTAGCTCAAACGAAGACACAGACCCAGGGCTGTAATTCACAGTCTGGTTCTTAAATTTAAGAACTGACATGTGCTTAAGCTCTGGTCATAGTTATTGGAGAGCTAGGTAGCGTGGTCAGAGGATCCTAAAGAGTTATTCTGCTGACCAGCCATGATATACCTATTTTAAAGTGAGCAGAACTGCTTTTCTAGTCACTGCTAGATCTACACTGAGAATTTAGGTATATAAGTCTGAAACCAAGTCCCACCTAGGTGACTTCATGTCCAATGTTCTTCAACAAGTGTCTATCAGTATTACAGGGCATTTTTCTAGAATTAAAGTGAAGTGTTTCAGAGACATAAGGCGGCATTGCCTTCACCTGATCTAGCCAACGCTGGTCCCTTTGAAAAGGCCACTTGATCAAGTAGTTAGAGCTCGGAGCTCCTGTACTTTTTTTCCTCCTCTTTCCACTAAGTTTGTTATCAGTTCAGCCAAGCCTTGCCTTAAAGGAAATGAAGTGGACAATCCAGAGAAGGCACAAGAAGGAAGGAAGAGGCTTTCAATAACCTGTCAGAAAGCAAGTCTAGCAAACATTGGCCCATACATTCTTTGCTCTCTCCTATGAAAGAGAGAAACTGTTCCCATATTAGAAGTATTAAGAAATTATCCTCTTTCATGTGGTATAAAATACTTACAAAAAGGAACTGAAGGCACCCTGAATATAGCATTAGAAATCACTTTGGAATAAACAATCTTAATGGTTAGGTATACTTTGTAAACAATATTAATAATGTCTAGTCATTTTAATAATATAAAAAAAAAATCCTGCATGGGATTTCCAGAAGTATATGGAATTGCAATACTTTTATAGTTTAAAAGTTAGATTGCAATGCACAAGAAATATAAAGACTATAGTGTGAGAAAGACTCAAGAACCCTGAGTATGTTTGCCCAAACTACCTATCTGACAAACCTTCAGACTGAAGCAGCTAATTGTCAGCTCATTTGTTTTAAATATGATTAGCTATGCCTAGTTGGGCTTCCTTATCCATTATTTAATGTGCTGTTACTGAAATGTTTCCTTCCAATAACATGTAAAATGATTGCTGTGCATGAAGTGACAGTGCTATCTCTTTTTTTTTTTTCATTCTAACAAACTTAACTTGATTATTTACTGATGTAGTTATTCGTTCATTCATTCATCTTTCATATGTTCATTCCACTTCCTGTAACATTTTCTGTGGGTGCTAGTGACAGGTTTTCAGTGCTCTTCTTCCAAATTATTTGCTTTTTATCTGTTTCATAAAAAAGTTTCTCAAGACTGTGTTAGTAAAATCACACTACCAATAGGGAATATCTACTTTTAGATTTTCAGCATTTATAAAAGTCCTGACATGGCTGCATGTAAGTGTACATGTTTATCCTCGCCTGAATGGCTGTTAACTAACTTAATCCATTAGATTAATCCTCTTTTCTTCAAGGTAAAATGTGGCAAGCAGAGTAGCACTCTGGTCTCCACTCAGACTGCAGAGTTCACCAGGGAAATGGTCCAACAGTCAGTGTAATTGCTTTCCATAAAAAACCATCAAAGAATGAGAGAATGAGAGAACAAGTTGGAGAACTTAGATCTTGCCTCATCCAGCTATCACCAGCGTGCAGACCACAGGCACAGCACAGGCTTGTTGGCCACGGCTGTTTAAGAAAGCCTAATCTCAGTCTATGATTTTAGAGATCCACTTGTTTGATGCTTCTCTCTTCTCCAGTTGTGGCGATGGATAAAACACTGCACTCAGGAGTGACGAATTAATTTCAGATACATCAGGAGTTAATGATTAGACTTTCTACCTAAAGTTTGATTCTACATGACAAAGCTTTCTATGTAAGTGTTAGGTAGACACTTAGATGCCATTTATCAGGAAAGTGGAAGATAAGACTCTGTGAACATCTTTAAAGGCATTTCACACTTTGCATTGCTCTGGTAATGTTTATGTATCATATTTACAGATCCTTCTCAGGATAATCTCAGCAGGTGCTTTAAAAAGAATTGTGAGTATCATAATGCATGAACTCCATCTTGTTTGGGTTTAGTCTTGACTATGTCAACCATTCAGTTCTGACTGATCCAAGAATACATTGTTTGTGTCTTCTCCTGCAAAGAAACATGAAGGATCTCATCCACGTCTTCCTATATCATAATTAAGATGAAAATTTCAGAAGAGGTGGAAAATTGTTCCAAATATTGTGCAGATACTTTCCCCTGTTTCCAACACTGTCACAATCCCAGTGTCTTTTTTGTTTGCTTTAAGATTAGCTTTACTGTATAAATAGTAATCCAAACAGTTGTTTTGTATACATATATAAGACATGGATTTGCTGTACTAATATAATGTGATCTTAACTGTATTAGGCTACAAAGTCACAGATGAAAACATGGTTGCTTTGTTGAGACTTGAGATAAAGTTCTCTTTCCTATCTTACGGTAAACCCAATGACATGGATATTTTGTAAATGTATTCACCCTCAGCAATTTCCTTTTTTAAATTAATAAATACAGTGTACTGCTTAAGAAAAAGAAACAAAAACTAGCTTGGCCCTGTGCCATATAGTACACAGGGTCCTGTGTAGGTCATCTGAAGTGCATGACCCATTTTGAATTCCTTCAGTTTGTATGACTTTGTCAGGATTAAAATGATGATTCTGACAATATTTCTCAGCATCCCCTGCTGAATGTTTAAATCTGGCTTCCCACTGCTTTTCGTATTGATGCTAGCTTTCAACTTGATGAAATGAAGTCATAATTAAACCAAAAACATCCCATACATTATTATAAAATAGCACTCAGCCTATCATTCAAGTAGCCTGCAGGCATTTTTAGATACTTGTTTTTATTTGTGTTATGTGGCTTTCCATAATACTTATAACTTTATTTTTCCTGTACATCTTTCTCTAATTCCTCTCAGATGATGTCAGTTTAGGAGATTAGTTTAATTCTCTTAGATGTCTTTCCAGGACTCAGTGACCTCACTCTGCAGGAGTGGACACTCGGAATGTGCAAGTGTGCAGTAAACTTCCTGCCTCTTTGTACCAGCTATCCTGAGGTGCTTCCTGCAAGTCCTGATGTGCAAGAGAAGAAACTGCAACGATGCCAGAAAGCTGCTCTGAAGTCTCTGATGATTCTCAGAATCTATTTTGCTTGTGGGGTCATTCAATTAGGTCTGAAATTAGTTAAGTTATTCATTTTGGTTTGCAAGTATAAAAATAGAAAATATTTTGAAATCTGGGGCTGTATTCAAACTGTAATTTGAATAAATTAAAGAATAGTTCTAACTGTGGGGTTTGAGGGCTGTTCCATTTTTACATAAATGCTGAGACTGCAGACTTGTGTCAAGACCTCCCTGCTGAAAACTTCAAAGGCATTCCTTCCAGGCAGAGAGTTTATTCTAGAAAAGTGGAAGTTCCTCCCTGTGGTTCAAAGGGTCATTGCTAGAAAATGCATTATCTGGAGGGACTGGTGACTTGAGTAAAAATAAAAAAAATACTATGAATATTAACCATGCTCACAAGGTGATAGGATGTGGGAATTAGTCAACAAATTGAGGAAGGTGAATAGATGTTTGCAGGGGTGTGTGTGAATACGTCTACAGTGTAAAGAAAGAGATTTTTCAAGTATGACAAGTGTCTAAACTTGGTCTCAAGTGTCAAAAACACTTTCAAGTGAGCTATCAAAGAATGAGGAAAGATTCCATGTTGTTGGAAAAAAAATCAGAAGTGGTGTAAAGTCAGCCAAGTATATTTTTGTTAAACTTTCTTTCTTCCTATACTTTGTACAAGGGACAGATAAGATACCAGAATGAAAGATGCCAGATGTGGCAAAACTGGAAGAAAGGGCAAAAAGTCTTTTTTTGTTGGGGTCATCTTCCCATATTGTTAGCTATACCATTCTTACAATGTGAATGTTTAGGATTTTAACTCCTGACTGTACTCCTGACTGTATCAGGGATACTACTGGTTGTTCAGTACCAGGAATACTCTTGCTTATCTAGAAAATAACAATTTTCTTCTCAGTACCAATGCCTACTTCAGATATTTATAGTCATCAACTGCTTGGTCTTTGTATTCAATGTACTCCTCTATTCAGACATACATATGCCAAAATAGTAACTAAAGTTACAGAGTGATTAACTGTGACTGTTGGGTACCACCACATACAGTTCCAGAACATAAAACAGTGAAAGATTAACTTGTTTGTAAGAAAAGCAAAACTTTCTCAAAGGGTGATGACAGCCAAGAGCAAGGCACAGAGTGGCAGCTATTGACGCAGTAATTTGACCTTGCTTCTTGTGTATATTCTATCATGAATACTTTTCAGCAAATAAAAAATCCTTCAATCTATTTCTCACAGACATGGACAAGAAAGCAAACATTTGACAGGTGTCAATCATAGTGTGAGTCACATAGTAGAACTGAGAGAACCTCTGAAGGTGAGGACCCACACATACTGAATGCTCAGGCCACATCTGTTATCTTCAAGCTACCTATCAGTGCTAAATCTAGAGTACAAGTTATATTCAATAGTCCATATATTTAAGCAGTCAGTATGAATTCAATGAGACACAACCAAGACAGAAGAACAATTTATGTCTATATTAGTAAATTAAGAATGTGCTGTTGTCACCACTACAAAATTTATGGAATGACTGCTGGCAAACTTTTGGCCAGAGTCAACAGGCAATCTCCCCAGAAATTTGTTTGAAAAATTTGAGAGTTAACACAGGGCAAGAACAATTCTCAAAAATTAGACCAGATGTTTTTGAGAGTTTAATAGTTGAACAGAGACTGTTTTGTCTCATTTAGCCTCAGGAAGAGAAAATAACCAATAGAAAGAGGTGTATTCTCTGGTATGCTGGCCATTGGCCCAGTAATGCATCAGAAGGAAAAATACTGGCAATTGTATTTATTGCCATGTTTCATGTGGAAATGTATATTATCTGCACAGTTTGCTTTCTTTACCAGTACAAAATGGTCAAAATGGTATTTTTTAATAATATTTTCATTTTGTTTGAACATGTTACCACATTCAATAATTAACAAAAGTTGAAAAGACCTTATTGACAGATTTATGTATATGTGTAGTTCACAGTAAATGAAGTAAAGATGCAAGTAGAACTGTCATTTCTAGACTTTGGCTGTCAATGAAGAATGAAAGCTGAAAGATTGTGCTTAAAACCAATGAATATAGGGACTTTTTCTGACTGTTATGTCAGTAACAAGTAACTAGAGCACCAGTAACTAAATGCGAGGGAATGTGTCATCTGACTTGCAGATTTATGTTAGCCTTTCATGCCATTGGTATCACAATTTGTTAAACAAGAAATTAGGCTGAAAGTGCGAGTTCTGATTGAAATGGATTTAAATATAACTATTATCTTCCATGTGAGACAAAAGTGTTTCTCACCATATATATTTTGAGTTGAGATGGAATCACTTTTCTTCCAACCAAGATTTTGTACATTCTTCTCCTATATGAACATAATCACACCAGCAGGGATCCTTCGTCCTCTGTATTTTGATCCCTCAACTGTAATTTTGATGCAACTTTAATAATATTTGTGCTATGTAATGGCTTCTAATAGGCTCCAGAAAGATTTTCCACTCTAATATGTGCTTCCCCGAAGGATTCGATAGAAAAGAGTAACTATCAGCTACATGAAAACTGCCATAGAATCTGAAGCTTTCAAAGTTAATGTTGCACTACTAAAATATTAGAGAATCTCACTTTACGACATCAAAAGCCTTTACTTTATTTATAGTACTTTAATCCTAGAATTTTTTTTAGGTAAATGATTAAAATGGTTATGACTGCTGGTTGTCATCATTGCCTGATTGAATGCTTTACAGTGTTATTCCAACTTTTATGATTTTTTATAACTTTATATTTCTCTTCTACTTACAAAAGAGTGAAAAGTAGTATAACTTAAAATAAAAAAGTTAAAATAAGTGTGCTATAGCCTGAATGAAATACTATTGATTTTTAAAGCTTGAACATTTCCCAAGTGACTTGGGAAGTCACTTGGGAAATATTAAGTGCAAGTCACCTGGATATAACATATATATATAACCGATATTTTTTTATTTTGCAGTTTGAAATAAAAAATGTTAAGTGTTACAGTGTATTATCACAATCAAAACAAAATTGTTCACATTCTCCTTAGTTTGTATTTTATACACCAAATCTTAATTCTCAAAACAAGTATTCTTCAAATATAATGTCATTTAGATTTAGGCCTAGATATAGATTTAAATTTTATATGTGGCATCTCAAGATTAATCTTCTTATGTGTTCACATATGACCAGATTTTGTAATAACTGTGTCTGAATTTGAGACTTGCAGGTTCTATATTATTCTATATATGCATATAGAGTCATGGTGGGTTGACATTAGCTGGCTGTCAGCCACAACCCCCCCCACCCCCCAATGAGATTAAAAAGCTTGTGGGTCGAGATAAAGACAGGGACATAATTTACAAATTCCCATCATAGGCAAAACAGACTCAACTTGGGGACAATTAATTTAATTTATTGCCAAACAAAGGCAAACAAAACACCTCTCTCCCACCCCTAAGCGGCGGGGCTAAGGCTCAACTTCACTCCATTGCTAACTCCTCTACCTCACTTTCCCTGCCTCAAGAGGTGCAGAGGGATGGGGAATGGGGGTTGTGGTCTATCCATAACATCTCTGCTCTACAGCTCCTTCCTCCTCCCACTTCTCCCCTGCTTCAGTGTTTGTCTTTCCACAGGCTGCAGGGAAATACCTCCTCTAGCATGATCTCTCCATGGACTGCAGGGCAGACTCTGCTCCAGCATCTGGACCATCTCCTCCACTTCCTTCTTCTCCAACCTTGATGTTCCCAAGGTTTCTTCTTGCATTTTTCCCCCTCTTCCTTTCTTCTCACTGGTGGTTTTTCCCCTTCTTAAATATTTTCCCCAGAGGCACCAATGTCTTGGCTACAAGCCTCAGCTGTGCCCTGCGGTGGGTCAGCTGGAGCTGGCTGGAATCTTCTGTGTCCAGCACAGGGCATCCCTGGCCTCCCCTCACAGAGGCCACCCCTGCCGCCCCCACTGCCAGTACCTGGGCACATAATAAAGTTTTAATATTAATGAGGTTTTGATTTTTAAAAATATCCAGGTACACTTAGTTATTTTGCAATGTTCTGAAAGTAATGAATACTTGCATTCAGGTTTTTTCTTCTTAGATGTTCATAAATTAACTCAGAAAAAAGAGACTTCATTTTTTTTCCCCAATTTAGCCAGGAAGTTTCAGAGCATCCAGATATTAATGGTTTATACCACAAAATGGTATAGCATCTTAAAACTAGGAGAGTGGTGCAGCTTGTGAGAATAAGAAATTTTAAAATAACTGTATGAATACCAGCAGATTAACCATGATATTCCTAAAACTTTGGACTCTAATAACTCCTGGATGAATTTAAAAGCTGTAAGTACAGTCAGTATCAACATAGCTGAAAAGTTTATTGTAAAGGATATAATTATGAAGAACAAACTTATGGAGCATCCTCATAGTAGAAGTCTTAAAGAACTGAAAGACATAACTATATGCAGATACACAGCCAAAAATTGCAATTACATGACGTGTTTCTATACTTGATCAGTAATTAAAGGGTTTTGCTTCTTTTCATTGAGTTCTAGTTTCCTTCTCAATGACCTGCAGTCATTCAGGTTGATCAATGATTTAATCATGCTATCCTTCCATCAGTTTAGTCTCAAATTCTTTTGTGGGATCTTTTACAGTTCAGTAGAGCTTATTTTCAGGTTAGAAAGATCTGAAGAGTTCAAGATTAAGATCTAACCAGACCCCACATAACTATCCAGTATTGATTTGCAGTCTCGAATTTGAAGTCTTTAACTTTAATTTCTAACTTTCTTTCTATTTGTTTTCATGGAGGCCTTCCTGGTATAAGTCTATCTAAGGATCTTGTTTAGGCAGATCATTTTTCTCTTGCTTTATTTCTCATTTTCCGTGGCAATCTTTGGTGTAGTAGCAACAGGATCAAATCTCTAATGACATTCAGAAATTGCAAATTATGCCTTCAGATTTACCATTTGCTCCGAATGTTCAAAATTTCCCTCTGTATCTGCTCCATTTAAGTACCTTAATAATCTCTTGTCCACATGGAACAAGATGTAGGACTTTCAATTCACACCTATTTCAGCCACCCTTCCTACAAACATTCTTCCTTAACACTGAACATAAGGAATGAGAAGTTAGTTACACTGACACAATTATTTTAAATAAAATTAAATAATTCTGAAATCATTTATGTGAGGCTAAACATTTTGACAGTATTGGGTAAATGGCTGTAAAACTTCTGCTTACCTTAGGGTCAGGCCTTGCTTTCCCTAGTGTTACAGAAAGCCTCATTGTCTTTTACAATCATTTTGATCTTTTTCTGTATCTTATTAGCAAGACAGGGGTAAAAGAATTAAACATAATATGCAAGATGTAGTTGTGCCATAGATTTAAGCAATGGTAATGATGATGATTTACATTGTCTTCTGTGTTGGCTTTCTGATGATTCCTAATATTCAATTTTTTTAAAAAAGCTAATGATTATTAAAGCAATGGTTTCATAGAACTACTTTAATATAATTGGAATCTCATTCTTTGATAAGAATAGTAAGTGTAGAGTACATCACTCTGTATGCATGCCAAATATTGTTTTATGGCTTCTGCATGACACTGCATTTATCATCATCCAGTCTTGACTGTCAAATTATTGCCCAGTCACTCAATAGTATGAGAACTTTCTGGGAATCTCTACACATGACTTTTAGTTTTATCACCCTGAATAATTTGTCAACAAACTTTGTCACCTCACTATATGTTCTTTTTCTAGTACAACATAATCAAAACCATATCCGGGTATAGATCCCACTGGGACCTAACTGGAACCTCTATTACAGAAAACAGCTACTGGTTCTGACCTTTTGTTTTATCCTTCAACCAGGAATTAATTTAATTAGTGTTTCAAATAGACTCTTAGCAAAACTAATGTTCCAAGATATAAAAGGAACTTTTTGAAAATTTAACTGGATCTTCAACTGGAATATCAGAGGTTACTGTAGCTCATTGACTTTTTTTAGTTCTTCCAAGAGCTCTAACACACCTGTAAGAAGTGATTTGCTACTACAGAATCCAAGTTATTTCTTCTCCATCATATCATAGTTATCTTAACATCTAGTAATTCTATTATGTATTATAATTTCAACCAACTTACTTGGTATGGAAGTTTTACTTCATTGGTTTCTTGTTCCCTAGACAATACTTTACAATCTGACACCACAATTATTACCTTCCAGTCCAGTAATAAAATTTTTTTAAATGTTAATGTGCTCAGAATTATTTAATAGTTTGATGACTTCTTCTTCAAGCTTTTGAGTGACTGCTTGTTGGTTTTATGCTTCATTTTTGATTGAAAAAAAAATACTTATGTTGTTTCTTTTGCATTTGTTCCAGCTAGTCTCCTCTAGAGAATGATTTCAGTCTGGGAATCTTCCTACATTTCCCTACACCAAGGAATTCATTTTCTAGTATGAGCCCATGTCTTTATCTAATTTAGTTTCTATTTACCATATAGCTTGGTGTGCAATATTGATGTACATATCACAGATTGCTTATTTTTTAAAATCAAATGTCAACAGATGAAGAAAAATTTTCTAGAGGTATTAAAACATCTAGCACTGTCAGTAAAAAGTTACAAATACTTATGACAGAAAGTTTCTTTCAAACTTAAAATCTGAAACGAGATGTCCATAACATACTGACTAATGAAAATAGATACCAACAAGTCTAGCTTATATATGAATTCTACTTTTGAAATAATTTATCTAAGTCTTTCAGGATTGTTCTTAAATGATGGCAATTTCCTCTTTAAGGACTTCAAGCAATTACACTGACTTTCAAGATACCTCTTATCAAAATATTTCCCAGAGGTATTTTACAGAACTGTAGGCTTTTTCAAGATGTGGTGCCTGTGTTTCAGCTTTGCTCTGGGTCCCTTAGGCCAAAAGATTATGACTCATTATGCTACTTGCCTTCTGAGGAAGAGAGACTAATTCAGTCATTGTGGGACTCCTTATTCCCTTACTATAAACAGGCACAATGGTTTTGTTTACTCTAATTTCTTCCCAAGTTCTCCCCTGTAATCCCACAGATTTGCTTTTGGTAGAGGAGGAAATTGGAAGGGACAAGAAGTTGGTTTACTGGGGGGAGGGGGGCAAGATAAAAATGGAGGGGGAGGTGTGCATGGAAGACTGAATAGGAATCAAATAATCAAATAATGAATAACAGGAAATTTACACTGTGTAAACAGCAGCAGAGGTAGTTGGTGTCTACAGGTGGGTTTCGTGCAAAGCTTCAGCTCTCCAGACAGCAGAGAAGTGCCAGGAAAAAAAAACTAAACCAAAAGAACAACACAAAGCAAACCAACCAACCAAACAAAAAACACAGGGAAAAAAAAACATGGAAAAAAAAGAGGGTTCACTTAAAAAAAAAAAGAAATCTCGTTTCAGTGAATGTTTTCAAGATACACTGACAAAAAAATCCTAATCCTTTGCAGCATCCATTGTAGTGTCTTTTCCTTTATCTTTGTTTCTAAACTTTTAAAATTGTGTTTTATTTTCAGTTCCTCAACTCAGACCCAGGGTGGGAGTGACGGCTAAAGACATTGTGAATGCTTTAACTGGCCATTAGAAAAGAAAAATGTACAGTTTGTAACAACAGCTATTAATGTCACTGTCTTTTCATTTGTTTCTTGTGCGTAGTTTCATTTTATATCCTCATGTTCCTTAATATATACAAAGATCCCTCTTTATGTCTTGAAAGATCTTTTTTCTTGTTAATGAATCTCCCATGTTTCATACACATTATTATCCGAAGCCATTGTTTGTTTCTTCTTATGCTGTGTATGGACAAAGATTTCATCATTAGCAGGTGCCTACACCTGCGTAGCATTAATGATTTTTCAGTTTGAAGCAAGAAGGTAAAAGTCACTGGCTTTTACAGTTGCCAGTTTTGAAGGTGTCACTCTGGAGTGACACTGGAGTCTTTAAGACTATTACCAGATATACTTTACCCTTTGTCTTGGTGTCATATCAGACAGACTGGAGAGAGTCCAAATGAGGGCTACAAGGATGATTAAGGGACTGGAACATCTCTTGTATGAGGAAAGACTGAGAGCCCTGGGGCTGTTTAACCTGGAGAAGGCTGAGAGGGGATCTGATCAATGCTTATAAATATCCAAAGGGCAGGTGTCACGAAGACAGAGCAATTAGTCTCTTTTCAATGGTGCCTAGTGATAGGACAAGGGCAAATGGGCAGAAACTGAAACACAGGAAGTTCCATCTCAGCATGAGGAGAAACTGTGAGCGTGATAGGACACTGAAACAGGTTGCTTAGGGAGGTTGTGGAGTCCCCTTTTCTGGAGTGTTTCAAAACCCTTCTGGACATGTTTCTGTGTGACGTTGTCTAGATGAACCTGCTTTGGCAGGAGGGTTGGACTAGATGATCTCTAGAGGTCCCTTCCAAGTCCTACCATTCTGTGATACCTTAGGTTTTCATACAAATGACACAGCTGAGAAAGCTGTGTAAATCTGAGTAGATCAATAGACAGATCCCTGTATATTAACTAGAAGCTGTTAGATGGATTCAAGTATATTGTTAAAAGATTTTTATTTTTAAACACACAGGTAATGTCATGGAATTGTGCAGAACTAGTCACATACATAGCATCAGGCAGCCTCAGACTCTTTTTATGTCTTTCTAGGTTTTGCTTTGATGATGCTAAAGAATGATTGAAAACAACTGATATATGCAAATTTGTGCATTTTTTAATCCAGTTAATTAGTTAAGAACAACCATTTCACTTGGGAGCCAACTGTCAGCACTAATAAATAAATAGAACTCCAGTTTTGCCATGCTGTCCGGTACATCTCATTTTTGTGTCTTTTTAAATATATATAAATGTAATTTTTCAAGTCCTAATTTCATTCAATAGATTTTAAATGTCCTGTGAAGTAAGCTACTAACTAATTCTTCTGTAGCAAGTTTCCTATGTTCTTTTTTTGTTTTCAAGGAAAATATGACCTGTGCATGCACTGTTACTCTTTTTTAGAAAAGAAAAATACTTTGAGGATTTTTTTTATGCACTGTAGACCACACTGGAATTTTGTCACACCAGTCAGCTGAACTTGGGATCTCACAAATTCAGAGAAACTCACTAATAAGGAAAATATTTTCTACTTTAAAAAGAAATACCTACCATTTACTATTACAGTATCTCTTCTGTTTCTAGTGCCTCTTGAATATTTTTGGTAAATGACGTCATTAAAACCATCTGAGAATATTAATGATGAAAGCTCTTTGCAACAGTGACACTCTTGTCATGTTCTCATCAGCCTCCTGGAAGTAGTAGTCAATGCCCTGATATGCCAACTGGATGTCCACAAGGCTAGATGAGATCCACCTGAGAATGCTGAGGGAGCTGGCGGAGGAACTTACCAAGCTGCTCTCCATCATTTATCAGCGATTCTGGTCAATGGTGGAGGTCCTGGATGACTGGAAACTTGCCGATGTGACACCCATCTACAAGAAGGGCAGGAAGGAGGATCTGGGGAACTACAGGCCTGTCAGCCTGACCTCGGTACCAGGGAAGATTATAGAGAGATTCATCTTGGATGCGCTCATGTGGCAAGTGCAGGACAACTGAGGGATCAGGCCAAGCTAACAGGGGTTCACAAAGGGCAGGTCCTGTATGACCAACCTGATCTCCTTCTATGACCAG
>VZZY01017126.1:42833-60301 GCA_013400335.1 Eurystomus gularis | reverse complement strand
GGGGGGGGGTGTTTCTTTACCCCTAAACCAAGCAGGGACACCTCGGAGCACCCAAAGAGACCTGGGGGGGTTGTGGGTGGGTGGCGTAGGGTGGGTAGAGGTTGCCTGAAGAGAAGATCTGTGGCTTGAGCTGCTCCTTCCTCTTCCCCTCCTCCCTTGAACGTGGGGCTGGAGCCTTCAGCCTGAAGTTTCTTCAGAAATTGGCTTTCGCGAGGAGCCAGCGCCGGCTTCGCAGCGTTTTGTGGCGTGTTCTCCTCCCACGCGAGTTGGGCACTGACTCATCTTCCTCCGAGGCCTTGGTGGAAGGAGCACCAGCGATCTCGGGGCGACACGTGTCCCCTGAAGGGACCCAGACGTCTCCTCGGTGGCCCCGCTCCACTGACCCCTCCAAGAGCGAGCAAGGGCTTGGGTCTGTGACGGGGCTGGGGGGTTAAATAACCCATCTGCTTTGGAGGAGGAAGTTCAGGCTGTAATTACTCATTTGCCTAAAACCTCTTCTGCCTTCTCCAAAGCAACCGGTTACAACTGAGTCAAATCGATGGGGTTGGCAGCTCTCGGTTGCACGAGGGCTTTGTGAAAGTGTTTAAGGAGAGCAAAAAAACCCCCCCCAAACCACCGAGCCAGGCTGAGGAGCCACGTGTCGGTGTTGCTGGGCTTGGCCAGACGTCCCTGTGGCATCACCTAACCTCGGGAGGGAGGAAGAGGAAGGAGGAAGAGGAGGGAGGAAGGTCCGTCAGGTGCAGGAGGCGTGGGCAGATGTCTGCCCGAGATCACGCTTGTCTGCGAACAGATCAGGTAGAAGATCTCGCAAAGGGATTTTTGAGTAACAAAAGCCACGAAGCGCAAAAATGTTTGGTTGGTTGTTTTGGTTTTTTTAATTGGGCAAGAATTCGCCTCGGGTCAGTTGGTGTTTCATGAGATGGTTCTTCCCCCGATCCTGATGTGCTCCAGACAGAAATAAGGATAATCCGGCCTCTTTTGCTATTTAATAGCTAACTGTGGAGGAGCGAGCGTCTCTCCAGAGGTGCGCTCGGGAATAATTTTTAACCTGCTGTCGTTGAGCCAAAGCGAAGTTGGTTTGGCCCAAAGGCTGGGTGGCTTGTGAGGGAGAAATGCTGAAAGGTGAAGTCGTGGGGAGAGGAAGGATCGGAGCTGGAGGTGGCTCCGGGTGGGCCTTGGAGGTGGTTGTATCTCTCCCGTGTGATATTTGAGCATCATGGTGATGGGAAGGAGGAGGAGATGTTGGCCGAGCTGTGGCACGTCTTGTGCAAGGACGCGTGAGACTGTGCAAGAGGAAGGGACCTGCAGCTGTGGTGCAGGGTAAGGTCTGATGGCTCCAGTGTGAACCTCCTCGGTCCAGTTATCACCACAAACGAGGGTTCTCTGCTGATGGCAGCACTGGCTGCAGCAGGCCTGGGGGCTGGTTTGGACACTTAGAAGGGACTTTCCTAAAACCATGTTGTGCTGGAGGAGTGAAATCCCACTTCTGTGGAAGGAGGTGTTGTGGGGGATGGTGTCCTGGTTTGGTGGTGTCTTGTGGACAGTGGGTTTTACATGGTGCCCTTCTGTATTTGAATAGGACATAGGTGGCATCTAAATAATGATTTCACGTTGGTGGGGACGTGATTCAGGGCCTGGAGCAGCTCTGTGCCCAGGAAAGGCTGAGAGCCCTGGGGCTGCTGAGCTGCACCACAGAAGCCTCCGAGGGCAGCTGAGCAATGCTGCTCCAGAGCTCAAGGGCCCATGGGGGGCAAGAGGATGGGGCCAGACTCTTGTCAGTGGTGCCCAGTGCCAGGACAAGGGCCAACGGGCACCAAGTGGAAGCCAGGAGGTTCCATGGGAGCAGGAGGAGAAACTTGTTTGGTGGGAGGGTGTGGGAGCCTGGCCCAGGCTGCCCAGAGAGGTTGTGGAGTCTCCTTCTCTGGAGAGATTCCAAAGGCGCCTGGCCACGCTCCTGGGCCCCCTGCTCTGGGTGAGCTGCTGGGGCAGGGGCTTGGATGAGCTGATCTCCAGAAGTCCCTTCCAACCCCACCACACTGGGATTCTAGGATGTTTAGGTTCTGGGGAGGGTTTTATCCCATCCCATGGAACTGACCTCTCCAAGAGCTGGATGATGCAGGAGGTTCCTCCTCACAGCTGGAGATGCTGAGAACCTGTGACCCAGCCAGTGTCTGCCCCAGCTCGTGCAGAAGCAGCTCTGACTCTTTCCTAACTACAAGGGGGTGGTTCCCCCTTTGGGTAACCTGCTTCTGTCTCTTGGGTAAGAGACGGCAGCAAAGCGATTCCTCTCTGGGGCTTGTGTAACCCGTGTGGAACGGCTCCCACTCACCGAGCATCACCAAGGCTCAACAATTGAGGGGGAGAGGACAAAACAACCACCATCCTCCAGCTTGACTCTTTGACTACTTGTTGCCTGCGTTGGTGTGATGGCAAACGTGGGGTGTCCCTCCCGGCACATGGGCACCCCCCTGCTCTCCAGCCACCCTGTGGTGGGGACGGGAGGTGGTGGTGTTGGTTTAGAACAGCTTTGTGACAGTGGGGGTTAAAATATACCCCCAAAAGGTGAGAGATGTGGAAGGAACCGCTTCTGAAAATCAATATATCGGCCCTTCAAATGACTATATTGACCTGCAATTTCCCACCCATTTGTTAATGTGGCAGGTGGGGAAAGTATTGCTCTGATTTGGGCTTAAATTTTGTTTCCCACCATGGAGGAGGACCTGAATCATAGGATCAGAGAATGGATTGGGTTAGAAGGGACATCCAAAGGTCACCTAGTCCAACCTCCCTGCAGTGAGCAGGGACATCTCTAACTAGGTCGGGTTGCTCAGAGCCCCATCAAGCCTGACCTTGAACATCTCCAGGGATGGGGCCTCCACCACCTCTCTGGGCAACCAGTTCCAGTGCTCCACCACCCTCATAGTAAAGAACTTCTTCCTAATATCCAACCTAAATCTACCCTTTTCTAGCTTAAAACTACCACCCCTCGTCCTGTCGCTACAAACCCTTGAAGAACTTGGTAAAACCAGAGTTGACCCAACTGATGGTTGTAGGTCCCTTCCAGTTGAACTATTCCAGTCTAGAACTGAGAAGGACCTGGTTTTGGCCAAGCCCTGCGTGCTGGTGTTCGGTGAGGACGCCGTGTGCCCCTAGGGTCAGGAGAGGGAAGGACTGTTAAACCAGGGCGTGAGGAACATAAATGACAAAGGGAGCAAAAGTCCAAGGAGATAAGGAAGGTCAGAGACCCTCAAAGTCTTTAAAGTGGAGCTTCTCAGCTGAAGCAATGGCTGGGGAATGGGTCTCCTCGCATGGTTGAGGGACCTTGGTGTGGCTTCGGAGGGCTAGTGGTAGGGTAGTCACCGGTGCCTCCTTCCACCTTCATCTTGAGTCTTTGCTGAATCAGCTGCAACCAACCCCGGCGGGATTTTCTTATCGGTGGTGTTCAACGGGCACTATCAGGGTCAACCTCACATGTGTAATTGGCTGCTAATAAATGGAAACGGGGTGTAAAAGTGGTGGAAAAACAATACCTGGAATCTTTATCTCTGTATCTAAAAGTCATTTCCTCATTGCCAGGAATTCATGGTGTCTGCCCAAGGCGTTGGGATCTGCTGACGTGACTTCTGAGCTCCGATTTCTCCTGGTCCGTGGGACGCTGGTGAGTGACTCTCCCGTCTCAAACAAGAGTCTGGTGTGTGTTTGTAGTCCCCGGAGGTTTATGGTGGGAGCACTGGTGCGCTGGGTGAGGTGGGCTGGGTTGAAAAGGGCGTTCTGGACGCGCAGTGCCTTTCTACCCTCTTGTGAAAAGTCTGTCTTGTCACAGAAATCACAGAATCGTTTGGGTTGGAAGAGATCTTTAGGATCATCGGGTCCACCCATTCCCCAGCACTGCCAGGGCACCACGAACCCCTGGCCCTCAGCACCACATCTCCACGGCTTGGAAACCCCTCCAGGGATGGCGACTCCACCACTGCCCTGCCCAGTCTGGCACAGCCCTTCACAGCCCTTCCCACCAAGAAATTGTTCCATGTCCAACCTCAACCTCCCCTGGGGCAACTTGAGGCTGGTTCCTCTTGTCCTGTCACTTGGGGACAGGAGATCTCAGCCCTCATTTCACCACAACCTCCTTCCAGGGAGTTGTGGAGAGCCAGAAGATCTCTCCTGAGCCTCCTTTGCTGCAGGCTGAACCCCTCCAGGACCCTCAGAAGTTCTCCAGCCCCTTCTCCTCGTGCTCTAGACCCTTCCCCAGCTTCGTTGCCCTTCTCTGGCCACACTCCAGCCCCTCAAGGCCCTTCTTGGCGTGAGGGCCCAAACCTGACCCCAAGATTCAAAGCTGATCCTCCCCAGTGCCCAGGGGTACAATGGGACAATCCCTTCCCAAAAGGGACCCTCTTTCCTAAGGGTTTCCACACCAGATGCTTGCGCTCTCCTTCACTACAGACCTTTCTGACCCAACCACCACGGGCTGGATGGTTGGCTCACGTAGGTGCCGTCTCCATTTCTCAATGCTGGGCTGCAACACCCAACACCTCCTGCTTTATCAGCGCTCCCACTCCTCCAGCCCGCTTGGGCAAGAAGCCTCCCACAAACGGCTGGTGCTCTGGCTGAGGTGATCAGCTCAGTGATGGTTCCCTTGCCCACTGGTGTCCTACGCCAGGGATGGAGCTTTCAGAGCTACGTGTCACGTCAGGTCTGGAAAAGCTTCGCTGCTGGGACGGGGGTAGTGCTGACATGGAGGGTTCCGTACAAATAAGCACTCGGAGCTCCATAAATCCGCCCGTTTACCAGAAGGTAGATAAGATACAAGCGAGGGCTATATTTAGACTTGCTTAGTTTTGCGGAACAGGAGTGTCCTTGAGCAGACCTGGGAGCGTTGGCTCACCTTTGTGTCCCCCGAGGGATGGCGAGGACCGGCTGCCACGTGCAGAGCTGGAACGTGATGCTGTGGGAAGCAGGGTCTGAGGAGCACTTGGCCTTCATCCATCTGCATCCTGTGCCCTCGTGGACAGGAGACTTTTTGCTTGGTTTTGGTTTCACCAGGTAAAGGGATTTTATTTCTGTAGCCTGGCTTATGCTGAATGTAGAGATGGTCTGACTAGGTCTGAGAAGGGCCTGGGAGAGCTGGGGGACAACAAGGTGCCCAGGAGCCAGCAATGGGCCCTCGTGGCCAAGAGGCCAATGGGCTCCTGGGCTGCCTGGAGAAGAGGGTGGGCAGCAGGTCAGGGAGGTTCTCCTGCCCCTCTGCTCTGCCCCACTCTCTGCTGGAGAGAGTCCAGCGGCGGCTGCGGAGATGCTGAGGGGCCTGGAGCAGCTCTGTGCCCAGGAAAGGCTGAGAGCCCTGGGGCTGCTGAGCTGCACCACAGAAGCCTCCGAGGGCAGCTGAGCAATGCTGCTCCAGAGCTCAAGGGCCCATGGGGGGCAAGAGGATGGGGCCAGACTCTTGTCAGTGGTGCCCAGCGCCAGGCCAAGGGCCAACGGGCACCAAGTGGAACCCAGGAGGTTCCATGGGAGCAGGAGGAGAAACTTGTTTGGTGGAGGGTGTTGGAGCCTGGCCCAGGCTGCCCAGAGAGGTTGTGGAGTCTCCTTCTCTGGAGAGATTCCAAAGGCGCCTGGCCACGCTCCTGGGCCCCCTGCTCTGGGTGAGCTGCTGGAGCAGGGGCTTGGACCAGATGATCTCCAGAGGTCCCTCCAACCATGCTGGGATTCTGTGTGATTCTATGATTCATAATCTTGACCTTAAATCTCTGTTTTGGGGACCTTTCCATGAGGGGCTGAGCTCTCCTCAGCCCCCTGGTCCTGGCACATTGCTCTCCTCTTGGTCTGCGTGCCAGCAGTTCTTGTACCTGCCTCTGCCCAACAACCAGAGATTCAAGTCGAGCTCTCCCTCGAAGGAGAGGTGGTTGTTTTCCAAGTGTCTCTGCTTCGTGCTCAGACATCCGAGTAATGCTGAGGTCAGGTCAGCGTTGGACAGAGGAGGAGAAACCTGTTTTTCTGTGCTCTGGCAGCTGCCCTGCGTGTCCTCCTTGTTGACCCTGCATGTTACTGGGAGAAGGCCCAAAAACTGCTGTGGTTGGGCCGCCTGATGCTCTTGAGGTATCAACCATCCCTCACCACAGAGGGGGAGAGACCCCGTGTCTGTACCAGGACCATTGTGTAGGGCATGAAATGCTTCCTCCTTTTTGTTTTACTTGTCACGGCTGACAGAATTTCCAACAGGTGAAAAAAATCTGTGACCATGGTTGTGTGATCTTTGCTACCCAAACTTAGCGAGGAAAAGGTTGAGGTGGGATTCAGGAGATCTGACCGTGCTGGGTGTCTAAATCCATGAGTAATGGGGTTAGAGTGACCTGCTCTGGTTAAAGATGACCCTGCTCAGTGAAGGGGGTTGGATTTGATGAGCTTTGAAGGTCACTTCCCACCTAAACCGCTTCTCTGATGCTTCTCTGATGCTTCTCTGATGCTTCTCTGATGCTTCTCTGATGCTTCTCTGATGCTTCTCTGATGCTTCTCTGATGCTTCTCTGATGCTTCTCTGAGGACCTACTCACAGGGGAGTGATGCTTCACCTCCAGCAGGTCAGGGACAGCGCTTAGACTCCTCTGCTCACAGATGCTGCTTTCTGAAGCACAGAAAACATCATTTCTGTGTGTTCCTGCAGCCCAAACATACCTGTCTGGCGCATTCTGCTCCAGGACGAGCTGAACTGGGCTGAAAAGGGCTGATGCGGGGGAACGGGATGGTGACAGCTCACCTCCGGGAAGGAGAAAAACAGAATTACCCGCAGATTTCTTTGTCGAGGGGAACAATTTTAACCCAGCTCACCCACTCACTTCCTTAAGTAGCAGTAAAATTGCTGGAGAAGGAACTGCCTGGCAAGGGCAGGGCATGACTCTGCCTCGGCGTCACGTGCCGTGGCCGTGCTTCGCTCCGGATTTACCCCTCAGCTCGTCCGGACAGGCAAGAGGAGCGGAGACCGAGGAGCCAGCGTCTCCCAGTCGCGTTCCCTGGGCTCTGGCTGCAGGTAGAGATCCATCCTGGTCTGGGAGAGCAGCTTGGGGAGGACCAGGGGCTCAGCAGAGCTTGGCCTGGGGCTCCGACACCCATCTCTGTGGGGCTTCGACCCCTGTCTCGTCTCTGTGGGGCTCCAACCCCCTTCCATGGGAGTCCAACTCCTTCCTTAGGGTCCCTGACCTGCTCTAATTCTGACCAAAACTGCACTTCAAGGAAAAATAGCAATTAATGCGATGGTTTAATGGTCACTGGGGTTGTTTTCTCTTTCATCTCCTGGGTGAGGGATGATGTGAGGATGTTCCCTTTCTTTTGTCTGATTTTTGGTGTTGTTTCTTGGTCTTTTTCTCCTCTTGTGCTCGTCTCTTAACCTGTGGCTGCTGCGTTTTCTAGTTGCCCTTTAATTGGCTGGTAGAGATCTGCCAAAATCGCTTGTGGGTCTTAAGGACACTGGAGTTTGGGAACTCTGGGGCTGGAGAGAGGTCTCTGGTGGTACATAGGCTGGACTTAGGCGTGGGTGGAAGGTGAGAGGCAAGAAAGCAAAGACTTAATACAAGCAATGAATGAGGAGACCTCACCACAAGAAGCTGAGCTTGTGTTCAAGGCCGAGATCCTCTCGGAGGAGCTGTTGTTCTGGTCCCAGGGATGTTCACTTGGAGCTCCTACCTTCTTGTAGGACATCCTTGGCTGTGGGGTGGCCTCGGAGATGATACGACTCAGGAGTTTTCACCCATAAATTGGAACTGTCCCATGTGGGGCTCTAGCTCCAGCTCTTCTGTGTGAGCAGGTCCAGGGACACCCTGATCTTGGGGTCCCGTCTTATTGGAACCTCCTGCCCGAACACAACGATGAGACTTTCGCTCTGCTCAGGGCTGTGTATCTGGAGCTCAATCATGTTGTTTTGGTTTTGTCTTCAACAATAAGACACCTGTAATGCCAAATTCCTGGGAAACGTGCTCGGTGGTGGAGCTGGATCTCTCCTAACCAGCCTGCTGCCTTTATCTGGGCTTTGCACACAGGGCTGGTCAAGGCTTGTGTTTCTATGGTGTATTTTAGGGTGACTAATCCACCACAAATCCACTCTTCTGTTGCTTTCCGCTTCTCCAACTGCAGCTTTCTCCGTGTCAGTGCCTCTCCCCACCCTAATAATTGAAATCTCTTACAACCATTGAGGAAACGAAGCTGCTGAGTAGAAAAGCTGTAACCGGAGCAGCTCTGCAAGCTGGGGTAGATGCAAAGGGCTTCAAAAGGCCTTTGTCTCCTTTCATAGGAGGGGTTTTACTTGCCACGAGGTAGATTTGGGTGTTTAAGGCAGTAAAACATCTGCTTCCAGCACAGGTCGACCAAAGCTGCCAGGTCTCTGCTTCTAGGAATGACCTCAGACGTTCTTCTCTATCTCCTGGAATCTCAGGCAATTGATTTATTATTTCAAAGGCCGCTGGAGCTGATCGGCAGCATCAGAAGGGCTCTATCTTTTTCCACAGACGTTATGACTTTGTGAATCTCAAGACCTTGAATTCCGGACCCTTCCTGCAGGGCTGAGATTGGAGCCTTCCAAAGCGGAGCTGTTCTTGTGGAGATCTGGATCTCCGAGTGCCGCTGTGGTGGCTTTCCTGGCGTAGTGCACTTATTTCAAGCAAGCCTGGGGAGTGCCTGTGGTGTCATATCTGACCTGGGTTTAGCTGTGGTGTTTAAAGGAGCTGATGTGGCTCTCCCAGCATTCCCAGCCTCTCCTGGACAGCCTGAAACCAACCAGGAGCTGCTTCTGCTGAAGCATGGCCGTTCAGCTCCTGGTGCTTGCTCCAAGGCAGGGGATGAATCCTAGAGTCATGGAATGGTTTGGGTTGGAAGGGACTTCAAAGATCATCTCGTTCCAACCCCCCTGCCATGGGCAGGGACACCTCCCACTAGACCAGGTTGCTCAAGGCCCCGTCCAACCTGGCCTTGAACACCTCCAGGGATGGAGCATCCACAGCCCCCCTGGGCAACCTGGAGTGGGGTGGGGGGGAGTAACTAGAAGAGGGGAGATTGAGATTGGAAGTTAGGAGGAAATTCTTCCTTCTGAGGGTGCTGAGACCCTGGCCCAGGTTGCCCAGCCAAGATTCAGTTCCTCTCCCAAATCTAAGGCATGTCTTCAGCAGATCCATATTTCGACAGAACCTTGGCCAATTACGCTGCAAATACTCCTGAAGTTCTTCACCTCTTGCGAAAAACCCCGATATAGGCTTGATATGATAAAGGAGATCTTTCCAGTGCTGAAGGCACTGGGGAGTCCCTGGGGGGGTTCCGTGTTCTGGTGGAGAGCGATACAAGCGATTTGCATTCTTAGCAAGAACCTGTTTGCATGGATTTCGAAATAAGGGAGAAGCTCTGAAGGAGTGTGGTATTTGCCACATGCAGGGGCAGCTCCTTTCTGTTGGCCTTTCCTGAGGGGGAAGGAGGTTTTGGTTTGGGGTTGGATTTTTTTTTTTTCATGTCAGGGGAGGTTTAGATTGGATATTAAGAACAATTTCCTTACTGCAAGAGTGATTAAGCATTGGCCCAGGCTGCCCAGGGCAGTGGTGGAGTCCCCATCCCTGGATGGGTTTCAAAAACATGTAGACGTGGTGCTGAGGGACATGGTCTAGTGGTCATGGTCGCATTGGGTTGATGGTTGGACTTGATGTTTAGAGGTTTTTTTCTAACTTTAACGATTTGATGGT
The DNA here is from genome assembly GCA_013400335.1 of Eurystomus gularis. NCBI lineage: Eukaryota > Metazoa > Chordata > Aves > Coraciiformes > Coraciidae > Eurystomus > Eurystomus gularis. The sequence continues at coordinate 50,592 of VZZY01017126.1, read as the reverse complement.
GGCCATTCCCAATTTGTTCAAGCAGAATATTCCCATTGACCCATCCTTGCTGTGTTCTGCAACGTGCCAGGCGTGAATGTGCCGCTGTTCCTCGGAGACACGGCGGGACAGGCAGGCGTCAGCCTGGAGATCGTGCTGACTAAGCCAAAGGCAGAGTTTCCGTTGGAAACGTTAGCTCGGAGAAATCGCTCTTCTAGATAAGAAGTGGAAATGTGGAAGAAGGGAACGGCTCTTACGTGCTGCTCCTGTCTGGAGTTCACGTGAGAAGCCGAAGGGGTGGGAAAAGCCAAGCCTTCTGCTGGTGATAATTTGTGGCGGGGTGACACCTTGATGTCAAACCCTGCAAGGTGTGGATTTAATTCGGGAGCCTGGTGGAAACGCTTCACAGTGTTGTCTAGATTGGAAAAGACCTTTAAGATCAAGTCCAGTCGTTAACCTGACCACGACTAAACTATGTCTTTTAAATCCCTCCAGGGATGGTGACTCCACCACTGCTGGGCAACCTGTTCCAATGCCTGACCACCCTTTCAGTAAAGAAATTCTTCCTAACACCCAACCTAAACTTCCCTTGGTGCAACTTGTGGCCATTTCCTCTTGTCCTCCTGTTTCCTCTTGTCCTATGCTCAGCCAGCTCCTTGATCCCACCAGATCATCACCCCCAGGGTGGGCAAGCACCTGGTTGGGTGATGCTGCTTCTGCATCCTCTGAGGACACAGACCCTACCCATGCCGGTCATCATCTTTACATTCCAGTAAATCCACAGCAGATAAAACAAGTGCTGGTTGTGCTGGTTGTGGCCTCGCAGGGAGAGAGGCCATGCTGGTAAACATGTGTGTTCACCACATCCATCTGAGAAGCAACCAAAGCTCTGCGTATGGTGCACCTCAGCTCCTCTTGAGGAGCTTTGGTAGCTCCAGACTTCATTTCTTTGCTTTTTTTCTTTGTTTTGTTGCTAGCTTCCCATAGCCAGCTTTATTCTGCAGCTCTTGAATGCTTTAGGATGGTCAAACAGGATGTCCCATGGTTCAGGATCAGGCTGAGCAGGACTTAAGTAGGCCTGTAGTGATAGGACAGGGGGTGATGGGTTCAAACTGGAAGACGGGAGATTGAGATTGGAAATTAGGAGGAAATTCTTCCCTCTGAGGGTGCTGAGGGCACCCTTGAGGTGTTCAAGGCCAGGTTGGACAGGGCTTAAAGCAACCTGGTCTAGTGGGAGGTGTCCCTGCCATGGCAGAGGGGTGGAATGAGGTGGTGTTGGAGGTCTCTTCCATCCCATGATTCTGTGACTTTTCTCCGCTTCCCCAGTTTGCGGCAAGTCATCAAAGACAGCAAAAAAAACCCAACCCTCTTGGTGGGACTAACTCTTTTCTGTACTTTGTCCCTCATTTTCCCCTGAGCTAATGAATACTCAGGGCAGGGACGATGCTGGCTGATAACGGGGAGATCTCAGCAGCTTCCTCTTGCTGCTCCGTACACAAACCTGCTGTAGCTTGGCTGGGACAGGAACCTGGGAAGGTCTCTTGAGGGAGATCAGTTGGATGTGCCTGGGGCACAGCCAGGAACAGGCTCTTCCCCTGAATCTGGGCAGTGTGGGCTGCTCCGGTGAGTCAGAGGGAAGTTGGACGGGGCTGGATCCTTCCTGTGAACTGGCACTTGTGCATCTACTTTCCTGGTAATTTCAGAGCTGAATGATCATAGGATCGTAGAATGGTTTGGATTGGAAGGGACCTCGAAGATCATCTCGTTCCAACCCCCCTGCCATGGCAGGGACACCTCCCACTAGACCACGTTGCTCAAGGCCCTGTCCAACCTGGCCTTGAACATCTCCAGGGATGGAGCATCCACAGCCCCCCTGGGCAACCTGGGCCAGGGTCTCAGCACCCTCAGAGGGAAGAATTTCCTTCTCATTTCCAATCTCAATCTCCCCTCTTCCAGTTTGAACCCATCACCCCGTGTCCTACCACTACAGGCCTTCGTGAAAAGTCCCTCTCAGCCTTCCGATCCTTTTCCAGCGTCTGCTTCAGCCACTTGACCGCTGGAGCGAGCTCAAACAGGGGTTCCACGCTGGTGCAAAACCAGTTATGGTGCAAATGGCTTCGATCTGTGGTGAGAAGGAGCCTGTGGTCACTGCAAGTGTGAACATGCCCCACATGTTCTACAAACTGGTTTTGATAAACGGGAGTGTTTAGAGGCAAATGTTTAGAAGGTTCCGGGGAGACCTTGTGGCCTACCAGTATCTGCAGGGGGTCTACAAGAAGGCTGGGGAGGGATTTTTTACAAGGGCTTGTAGGGATAGGACAAGGGGTGATGGGCTCAAACTGGAAGAGGAGAGATTGAGATTGGAAATGAGGAGGAAATTCTTCCTTGAGGGTGCTGAGACCCTGGCCCAGGTTGCCCAGGGGGGCTGTGGATGCTCCATCCCTGGAGGTGTTCAAGGCCAGGTTGGATGGGGCTTGGAGCAACCTGGTCTAGTGGGAGGTGTCTCTGCCATGACAGGGGGGTTGGAACGAGGTGATCTTTGAAGTCCCTTCCAACCCAAACCATTCCATGATTCTCTGAAATGTGTATGTTTTTAGGGGTGAACAAGCCCCCGTGGTTTGGCTGCTGAACAGGGAGAGGTCTGGGAGAGATCTCTCCTGCTTTCCTGTCCTCCTGGAAGTGGCCGTGATTTCCCACAACAAGGAAATAGGATTGTTTAGCCCCTTCCTGAAAGCCAGCCCTGCTACACGCTGACGGGAAGGGGGCTGTGAGCTGTCCTGAACCCCCCCACCATGGGGCTGCCGGACCCTCCCTCTGCAGTCACCAGTGCTCCCCAGTTTGGGCCTGCAAAGGAGAAAGAGCCATTGGTGTTGCTGGTCTCAGCCCAGCAGAGCTGCTGGCTGTGTTCACAGCCTGGCCCAGGGAAGGTTTTAAGGAGACCCAGCTGGGCTGGGGAACTGGAAAGAGCTTTGTCGAGGAACAATTTCTTGGTGGGAAGGGCTGTGAAGGGCTGTGCCAGGCTGGGCAGGGCAGTGGTGGAGTCCGCATCCCTGGAGGGGTTTCCAAGCTGTGGAGATGTGGTGCTGAGGGCCATGGGTTAGTGGTGCCCTGGCAGTGCTGGGGTAAAAAGGGTGGACTCTGGTCTTAAAGGTCTTTTCCAACCCAAATGATTCTAAGATGCTATGTCAAGCCTCACATCAACTATGCTGAGGAGGAATCATGCCTTTGTTTGCTGGGCTAGGTCTGGAAGAAGTCCACGTGCACTTTCAGAGCATGCAGTGAAGTGCTAAGTTGGGAAAACCTGGGGTTTTCCAGGGTTTTTCTAGCAGAATAGGAGGAAAACTGCTCTGTCCTGTCCTGGGAGCAGTGTAAGAGGGATTGGCTGTAATCACAGAATGGTTTGGGTTGGAAGAGACCTCAAAGATCACCTTGTTCCAACCCCCCTGCCAAGACAGGGACACCTCCCACTAGACCAGGTTGCTCAAGGCCCCGTCCAACCTGGCCTTGAACACCTCCAGGGATGGAGCATCCACAGCCCCCCTGGGCAACCTGGGCCAGGGTCTCAGCACCCTCAGAGGGAAGAGTTTCCTTCTAATTTCTAACCTAAACTTCCTCTTCCAGTTTGAACCCATCACCCCTCATCCTATCACTACAACCCCTCATAAAAAGTCCCTCCCCAGCTTTCCTGTAGGCCCCCTCCAGATACTGGAAGGCTGCAACGAGGTCTCCTCAGAACCCTCTCTTCTCCAGGCTGAAGAACCCCAATTCTCTCATCCTGGCCTCCCATCAGAGGGTTTCCACCCTCTCATTGCCTCTGTGGCCTCCTCTGGCTCCTGTCCAGGAGCTCCTGAGCTGGATGCAGCACCAGCAGTAATCAGGGGACCATGGTTTAGGTAGTACAGACAAGCACTTGCACCAGAATTCTCAATTCTGGTTGTAAACACAATGTTGTCCCAGCACCTCAGCTCTTGCCGAGATCCTCCAGTTTCACCTCACAGCCGCTTCCCCCTTAAATCACAACCACATGGAGCCGCTTCCGAGCGAGAGGAAACCAGCTCGGCTTCCAAGGCGTCTTGTTTTTGTGGTCTCCTACCCGAGACGTTCTGGCCCGTGAGGCGTGGGCTTGGTGGCCGCCGTCGCTTCTCGTTCATGACTAACATCCTCTCGTGGCACGGCTCAGGAAATGAGGCAGCTCCAGCGCCGCAGGCATGGTGGGCTCCTCGCTTCAGGAGATGCTTGGCTATATTTTTAGGTTGCTCTTCAACCCTCGTGCATTGGGAAAGGTCGGGTTTTTGGTTCTTGTTCCTCATGACTTGCAGACTTGGCGCTGTGGCCTTGGCTGGTTTCACCAAAAGGCTGTGGAGCGAATGTGGTGTCTGCAGGCAGGAGGTCCTCGCACGCGTCTGCGTGGTTAGCTGGGGTTTTCCCCAGGATACGCGCCGATGGGGCAGGGAGGGGGTGGTCTGTGCAAGTGTCCTCTCCAGATGTCAGTCAGATGATGAAACACAACTCATTTGAAGTGCCAGCTCTTAGGAGGATCTAGTGAGCAAGGAGGATTGCTGTCTTTGTGTGACCTCTCAAATCCAAGCCCATGAGAGCGATGCTTTGCTGAGACTTCTCCTAGTGGTTTTGATTAGTTTTACCCCAGAAATGTTGTTGGGGTTTTTTTTGTTGCTGTGAATCTCTAAATATTCAGGGCTGCAGATGTGAGATGTTCAAATGCAGCAGGTGCTTCACTCCATGTGGTGGTACAAGTGGTTTCAGGCCTTGCTTGTTCATGATCAATGATCATAGAATCATAGAGTGGTTTGGGTGGGAAGGGACCTTTACAGGTCATCACATCCAACCCCCCCGCGGGGAGCAGGGACATCTGCAACTAGAGCAGGTTGCTCCGAGCCCCGGCCAACCTCACCTGCAATGGTGCCAGGGATGGGGCATCAACCACCTCTCTGGGCAACCTGCACCAAAGTCTCACCACCCTCAGCAGCAAACTTTGCTGCCTTGTCTCTCGTCTCAATCTCCCTCTTTGAGTTTCAAACCATCCCCCCTTGTCCTGTTCCAACAGACCCTGCTCCAAAGTCCCTCCCCAGCTTTCTTGTGGGTCCCCTTCAAGTCCTGCAAGGCCACCAGAAGGTCTCCCTGGAGCCTTCTCTTCTCCAGGCTGAACAAGCNCAGGTCCATGTCTCTGCTGTGCTGAGGACTCCAGAGCTGCCCCAGCACTGCAGGGGGGTCTCACAGAGCGGAGCAGAGGGGCAGGATCCCCCCCCTGACCCTGACCTGCTGCCCACGCTGCTTTGGACCATAGGCCTTAGGAGCTGGTTTAACCTAGAGAGAAAGCTTCAAACAAGGAGGAAGACCCCAGATCAGGAGTTTTCTACCGAAGAGGCTGCTCAGGAAGCCCAGGAGTCTGATGGAGCCCATGGCAGCCCGTGACTCAATGCTGGAGGATGCTCCACCCTTCCCAGTGTGTGTTTCTTTCCCGTTCCCATGCCATGGTGCTCACAGGTTCTTCACTGGTGTTGCAACTTGCTGTGTTTTGGGCCAGCTCTTGCCTCTTTGGCTGCATTTACTCCTCAGGGCAGGGATGAAGGGTCCGTGGGTGCTCCTGTGATGCCGCAACTGAAAGCTCCTCACTGTTATTGCTCTTATGGGTGGCCGGTGGCCTCTGCTCTGGCTGGGGTGTGCCAGGCTTGCTCATCGCGCTTGGCAGATGTCTCGAGACCTGCCTCCGTGTCTGCCAACTCTTGCATCAAGCTGGTCCACAGGGGATGGGTGCTTGGAAGAGGGTCACCGGTCGGGAAGGAGCTCAGAGCCTAGGTCAGGCTGATGCCCAACAGCCCTGCTCCATCTTCTCGTAGCCAACCCAGATGGCATCAGTCGGCATCGGCTCGTGCCAAAAAGCCGCAAAATGGGGGAAGACACAAAAAAAATGAAGCTCTGCCAGGTCACATCAAGGCCATGGGGGCATGAAAAGAGCTCTTCATTTAGTCATTGAAGGAGGGTTTGAGGCAGAACCTGTTGAAAATCCCATATTGAGGCGATCCAGCTGCCAGGAGCGTGGTGGGGTCTTCCTCGGCGCGGATCCAGCCACGTTGCGGCAGCGAGGGCTCGGTCTCAGTCTCATTTTTGTGGCTTCGATGACAAAGCGTCGTGCCAGTGAGGAGTCGGGTTGGAGGTGGTTTTGATGCAGTGCCCGAGCCGTTATCTGGAAATCTGTTTACTTCATTCCTTCCAGTCAGGGGAATGGCTCTTCAGAAATATTTTCTGCTTTTACCTGTGCACGTAAGGATTTGTTGCCTAATTGCAGTGTGAGATTCTGTAAAGATCCTCGGTTAAGTTGTTAAAAGAGCTTGTAAATGGCCAGAAGTTCCTCCTTCTGCCTCTCCACGCTAGTGAGGCAGCTCAGGGTTTGCACCATGATGCTCATCTCCCCTTGTTCCTCTCCCTTGGCCCCTTTCCCAGGCTGTTGAACAGGCTTCTCCTGCACGTCTCATCCATGGTTGATGCAATTTGTGTCTGAGCTCCAGCCCCCAGCTCCCGTCTTGCAGCAGGTGAGAGGAAGCAAGCATGTCCACCATCCTTAGACCTGCCCTGCACATGCATTGGCTTGAGGACTCCTTGCTGTGCCTTTGGATCATAGAATCACCGCCTGGGTTGAGTGGGAAGGGACCATTGAAGCTCATAGAGTCCAACCCCCTGCAGGGAGCAGGGACATCTGCAACCAGAGCAGGTTGCTCAGAGCCCCGGCCAACCTCACCTGCAATGGTGCAAGGGATGGGGCAGCCACCACCTCTCTGGGCAACCTGCGCCCAAGTCTCACCACCCTCAACAGCAAACTTTGCTGCCTTCTCTCTCATCTAAATCTCCCTCTTTGAGGTTCAATCCATCCCCCCTTGTCCTGTCCCAACAGGCCCTGCTCCAAAGTCCCTCNCAGGTCCATGTCTCTGCTGTGCTGAGGACTCCAGAGCTGCCCCAGCACTGCAGGGGGGTCTCACAGAGTGGAGCAGAGGGGCAGGATCCCTCCCTGCCCTGCTGCCCACGCTGCTGGGGATGCAGCCCAGGAGGACGTTGGCCTACTCATGACCGTCCAGCGTAAGAAGTACCTGGAAGCAAGACCAGAGCTTTGTCATGAACTGACTGGCACCAGGTAATAAATATCTGCCAGTCTCCTGACACTGCCAGATCTCCTCACCCAGCTCCCAGGAGGTTGCAGCTGCTTTGGGCCTTCAAAAAAAATAAGGTTCTTCCAACCTAGAAGTGGAGGCGAGTGGTGGCAAGAGGGATGCAAGCGTGTGGAAGCAGAGGGAGACTCATCCATCCATCCATCCATCCATCCATCCATCCATGAGCCATGCTCAGGCTCTGCCTTCCCGGGAAGCTGTCAATCCCCTGCCTTAATAAATCTCATGGAAAGCAGCTAACTGCCAGGGCTCCCTGGAGCTACAGAAGGAAATTATTTAATTATCTGCTTTAATAGAGAAAGGGGTTGCTCGCGTGCCGCGGCGGGATGTTCTGAATAGGCCGATTTGTACCAAGAGAGGGGAAGGAAAAAAGCTTCTTCAAATGCCAGCGCGTTGCCAGAGGCTCTGTGGAGCGTGGTTTTTGTTTTGACATGTCAGTGGTGGTGTCGATTGAGGGCGAGCCAGGAAAAGAGTGAAACAGCTCTTTAAGTGGGTCCCTCCAAGGCTCGGTAGCAAGTCGGAGCGGTGCCGGGCTTGAGGATTGGCTCTGACTCCAGAAACCAGCTCCTTCCTTTCAGGCCATGCGGGTGAAGCTTTTT
>VZZY01017126.1:11224-42775 GCA_013400335.1 Eurystomus gularis | reverse complement strand
AAAAAAAAAAAAAAAGCATTTTGATGGAGCAACAGGGATAGTGAGAGCGTGATAAATATTTTCACGGTATTGTAACGGTTTAGTTTCTGTGGCCTGGAAGTGTTTCACAATGGTAGGCTTGAAACAGCGAGGACTTCAAAGCCTCTTTGGTGAAACGTCACCCGTGTTTTCTGGGAATGTTCGGCTGCTCCGTAACTGGCTCCGCTTCTCCCAGAAATCTCTGCAAGGCCTGAATCATCTGGAGAGCATTTGGCTGAACACAAACCCGTATCTGTGGCCAGGCAAAGCTTTGGTCTTGCTTCCAGGTACTTCTTATGCTGGATGGTCATGAGTAGGCCAACGTCCTCCTGGGCTGCATCCCCAGCAGCGTGGGCAGCAGGGCAGGGAGGGGATCCTGCCCCTCTGCTCCGCTCTGTGAGACCCCCCTGCAGTGCTGGGGCAGCTCTGGAGTCCTCAGCACAGCAGAGACATGGACCTGGTGGAGCAGAGCCACAGGAGGCCCCAGCAATGATGGGATGGCTGGAAGCCCTCTGCTGGGAGGCCAGGCTGGGAGAGTTGGGCTTGTTCAGCCTAGAGAAGAGAAGGCTCCAGGGAGACCTTCTGGTGGCCTTGCAGGACTTCAAGGGGCCTGTCAGAAAGATGGGGACGATCTTTTGAGCAGGGTCTGTTGGGACAGGACAAGGGGGGATGGTTTGAAACTCAAAGAGGGAGATTGAGACTAGATTAAGGAAGGAATTTTGGATGCTGAGGGTGGTGAGACTTTGGTGCAGGTTGCCCAGAGAGGTGGTCGCTGCCCCATCCCTTGCACCATTGCAGGTGAGGTTGGCTGGGGCTCTGAGCAACCTGCTCTAGTTGCAGATGTCCCTGCTCCCTGCAGGGGGGTTGGACTCATGACCTCCAAAGGTCCCTTCCCACCCAAACCGTTCTTTGATTGCATGATTAAATGTATTTCTGGCTCTCCGTGCCAAGGAAGCGTGGGGCATCTCAGCAGCAGCCCCACAACTGGTCTCCCATCAGCCTCCAGCACTGGTTTCTGGCTCTGTCTTGGTGTGTGTTAATCCCAGCTCTGGCTACTGCTGTGGCTGGTGGAAAGAAGGAAGGAGGTGTTTTGGGGTGGTGATGCTGGTAGGGAAGCCTGGTGCTCTGCAGACAGCGACGGCGAGTGACTAAGGCTTTCAGCACGAGCAATTGGCCTCCGAAACCTTTTCACTTCTGCCAAGTTGTGATGAGCTGTAAGAATGAGTTTTGCAAGCTGACCAGAATAAAAAGAAAGTGATAAAGCAGGAGAAAACACTTCAGCAAAATACTTCCTACCAGTTCGCCAAGAAGGCCACCAGCATCCTGGCTTGGACCAGAGCTGGTGGGACCAGTAGGACCAAGGCAGGGATTGTCCCTCTGGATTGGGCACTGGGGAGGCCCAACCTCCAATCCTGGGGTTGGGTTTGGGCCCCTCACTCCAAGAAAGACCTTGAGGGGCTGGAGCATGGCCAGAGAAGGGCAACGAATCTGGGGAAGGGTCTAGGTCTTATTGTTGCCTTTTAGCACTTAAAGGGTCCTGTTATAAAGCTGGAGAGGGAATTTGGAGCAGGGCCTGTTGGGACAGGACAAGGGGGGATGGTTTGAAACTCAAAGAGGGAGATTGAGACGAGAGACAAGGCAGCAAAGTTTGATGCTGAGGGTGGTGGGACCCTGGCCCAGGTTGCCCAGAGAGGTGGTGGCTGCCCCATCCCTTGCACCATTGCAGGTGAGGTTGGCCGGGGCTCTGAGCAACCTGCTCTAGTTGCACATGTCCCTGCTCCCTGCAGGGGGGTTGGACTTGACCTTTAAAGGTTCCTTCCCACCCAAACCAGTCTCTGATTCTATGAACAGATGCTGACCCAGGGCTCTCAGCCTGTGGCTCTGTCCACGCTTACACCACCAGGCACCTGCTTTGGGAAGCTGCCGCCTGCCCCTGCTCCACATCTGTGAGTCTCTGCTTAGTCAGACAGGGCTGGAGGCCAACGCTGGAGACATTTCCTGCTTGGGGTTAACGACTCTTCCAGTCGAAGCAGTGGAGGCTGTGTGTGCGAGGGCTGCATCGCTGGCCCATCACCAGAGGGAGATGGGGCTGGATCCTTCACCGGCTGTGCCCTGGGGATGTACCGAGGGGGAGACAGGGCAGCACCTCAGCTTGGAGCTTCTGGGCACCAGTGGCCAGCAGAAATGAGGCACCCCCCTGGCTATGGCAGCTCTTGTCTCTCTCAGAGAATCCTAGAATGGTTTGTGTTGGAAGAAACCTCAAAGATCATCTCATTCCAACCCCCCTGCCATGGCAGGGACACCTCCCACTAGACCTGATTGCTCCAAGCCCCGTCCAACCTGGCCTTGAACACCTCCAGGGATGGAGCATCCACAGCCCCCCTGGGCAACCTGGGCCAGGGTCTCAGCACCCTCAGAGGGAAGAATTTCCTTCTCTTGCCACGTCCTCCTGGCTTCCCAGGTACGAGGGATCTCTCATGACCCTGACCTGCTGGTGGGGAGGCTGGAGCTGAGCCACCCCCCGCTGTCAGCTGGGTTCTTTGTGCCATTCTTCCTTCTCCGTGTCTCCTCCAGGTGAGCTTTTCCTACATCTTTAAACCTTGACCGTGGTGGCTCCTGGGCTGCTTCATCACCTGGCAGCAGCTCTGGTTGCTAATTGCAATCACGCAGCCAGCATCTCATGGCTGTTTGAGCTGGGACAGCTCCATACATCCCCTCTAAAAAGGACCATGGGTAGGTGGACGTTCCCTGACCCACGTGTGGATTTGATGCTTTGGGAAGGAGGTGCTGGGAGACCTCAGACCGCAGCTGCTCAGAGCCAGCCCCAGGGCTTCGGCAACAACTGGGTCACTGCAACTTTGCTAGAACCAGCTACAAAATGGGTTTGACCTTCCTGGTGCCCGCTCGAAAGAGGCCAGCGCTTGGAACACAAATTATTTTGCCTCTTCCAAAAGGTGAAGGCTTAAATGTCAGGTTTGAACGAGCAACGTTTCATGGGGGCGGAGGGAAACTCCCATGCGCACTCCACCCGGCCACCGACGTCACTTCCATTATGGGGCTGAGTAACGTTTTCCAAGAAGTCAGAGACGGCAGGTCAAAGCAGCACCGTCATCCATGTGGGAATTGTGTCTGGCACAGAAGGACGACTCTCGGTGACCACATCACCTCTTGCTTTTTGAATTGAGAGCTGGAGAGAGCACGAGGCGTGACAAAGGTTGGGGGAGGCTCCTCCTAGGTTGACTGGTTGCCACCAATGCCTGTGTTCCCCGTCCTGCCTCGTGATGCTGGAGCTGTCAGTGTCCCCGTGTGTGGTCCTGGGAAGGTGTGGTAGAGCAGGGAGCAACACAAAGCACTGGAGGAGGCTGTAAGGCAGGGAGAAGGTTTGCTGAGGTCTCCACGAGGGTCTGCTGCTTGCTAGAGAGAGATGCCCTGCATGACCAAGGGAGCAGCTTCCAGTTTGGGTGCTCAGCAGGTGTTTTGCAGTGGCCTGGAATGTGGTGGCTGTCAGCACTCCTGGAATCCAGCCCTTCAGGAACATGAGCCTGCTCGGGACTGTCTGTGCCCTACTTCCCCCTGTGGACCTCAAAACCTGGTGGGGTGGAGGTGGATGCTCGGCAGGGTGCCTGGGAGGTGGCCCATGCAGGTTCCTGCCAAGCACAGGTGACTCTTGGGATTCCCCTGGATCCAGAAGCTCCACCACATGCTGCTTTCCCCGGGGGAGATCCCCAGGCACTGCTCTTGGCTGTTCATCTCTGAGGTGACCCTTGGTGGTAGCAGCAGCACCATCGTGCAACTCAGCACTCAGGGCTGGAGGCCTGTTTTGAGAGCGGCCCCGCCATGGGCCATGGTTTGCATCCACAGCTCTCCTTGCTTTGGCCCTACATTGTGGGACCTTCATTGTTTAGGGCTCTGAGTTTGTGTGACCCACGAGGACAACCCAACCCATCACCCAGCTGCTGGTCTGGGTTAGCCAGGCTTCGAGAAGAAGCTCAGGTTTTGTGGCCCTCCAGAGGAGGCCATGGAGATGATGGGAGGGTGGAACCTCTGCTGGGAGGCCAGGCTGGGAGAGTTGGGCTTGTTCAGCCTGGAGAAGAGAAGGCTCCAGGGAGACCTTCTTGGGGCTTTGCAGGACTTGAAGGGGACCCACAAGAAAGCTGGGGAGGGACTTTGGAGCAGGGTCTGTTGGGACAGGACAAGGGGAGGATGGTCTGAAACTCAAAGAGGGAGATTTAGATGAGAGAGAAGGCAGCAAAGTTTGCTGCTGAGGGTGGTGAGACTTTGGTGCAGGTTGCCCAGAGAGGTGGTCGCTGCCCCATCCCTGGCACCATTGCAGGTGAGGTTGGCCGGGGCTCTGAGCAACCTGTTCTAGTTGCAGATGGGTTGGACTTGATGACCTTTGACTGTCCCTCCCCACCCAAGCCATTCTACAATTCTATAAGTCAAGCAAGGCAAAGCACCTTAGTAAAACCTCCTCGCTCTGTCCCAACGCCACGTGGTGCTTCCCATCCAGGAGCTGAGCTGCTGAGAGAACAAAATGACCCAAGAAGGGAGGAGAAAACTCCTCGTGCTCAGCACTGCCATGATCCCACTGACTTTGAGCTCTGCTGAATGAGGACCCACGTTTGTAGCCGCTGCTCGGCGCCATCCCACGCGCGCCGGCGGCTGTCACAGTGCTGCACATCGAATGGTGAAATTTGAATTTCTAGGAAGATATTACTGAGGTGGAAGGAAGGAGCTGAGACCTCATAGAATCCTAGAATGGTTTGGGTTGGAAGAGACCTCAAAGTTCATCTCGTTCCACCCCCCTGCCATGGCAGGGACACCTCCCACTAGACCATGTTGCTCAAGCCCCATCCAACCTGGCCTTGAACACCTCCAGGGATGGAGCATCCACAGCCCCCCTGGGCAACCTGGGCCAGGGTCTCAGCACCCTCAGAGGGAAGAATTTCCTCCTAATTTCCAATTGAAATCTCCCCTCTTCCAGTTTGAAGCCATCACCCCTCGTCCTATCCCTACAAGCCCTTGTAGAACATCCCTCCCCAGCTTTCCTGTAGACCCTCTTCAGATACTGGTAGGCTGCAATGAGGTCTCCCTGGAGCCTTCTCTTCTCCAGGCTCAACAAGCCCAATTCTCTCAGCCTGTCTTCATAGGAGACAAGTTCCAGCCCTCTGATCATCTTTGTAGCCTCCTCTGGCTCCTCTCCAACAGGTCCAAGTCCCTCTTGTGCTGGCGGCTCCAGAGCTGGTCACAGTGCTGCAGGTGGGGTCCCACCAGAGCAGAGCAGAGGGGCCGAATCACCTCCATCAACCTACTGGTCACTCTTCTTTTTTTGCAGCCCAGGACGCGGTTGGTTTCTGGGCTGCACTTGCCCATTGCTGGCTCATGTTAATCTTCCCATCAACCAGCCCCCCCAGGTCTTTCTTCTCAGAGCTGCTCTCTCTGTCTTCTTCCCTTCCTGTGCCCTTGCTCTCCCCGTGTTCTCCAGCACGTTCCTCCTGCTCCCTTAGCAACCCGCCAGCGTGCGTTGCGATATCTCCTCCCGGTGAGGAGGTGGTGTGGGAACCAGACAAGTGGTACCTGAGCTGGGCAGGCTTTGAAGCTCACCCCACCCTGGACACGGTGCTTGCCAAGGGGTTGGAGCCGTGACCGGGGCACGCAGTTGGACACTCTCCTTTGACTCATCAACCTTGAGAAGTCTGGAGCTGTCTCAGAGCGTGTCCTGTCTGTTTTCATTGCAGGTGGCTCCATGTCTCAGCTTCAGAGCTCCTGGGAAATGCAGCAGCAGAGCATGGCGTATCTTCCAGAGGCAGGTAAGCCATGATCCTTCTCTGCACAGATGATGTTCTCCTTGGGGTTGTGTCTGTCTTTTTCTGGGAACTTTCTCCAAGCAGCGTAGATCAACCCAGGACTCCTGCCTACAGGTTCTAGGACCGTTGGCTGTGCTAAGTTGTGGGTGAAGCCAAGATTAGAGAAAACTCCAAGCTCCTGGAGTTGCTTTGGGACCTCTGTGTCCCCAGGTACTCCAGCTGTAGAGCTGGGCTTTGTGTGCAAGCTCCACAGAGCTTCTCTGCCCTGGCAGGAGGTCAGGAGGAGCTCGAGCAATAGCAGCGTGGTAGATGTACAGTGAGACTTTAATTGTAGGGTTGTCCTCTTGGTTTTGCTGAACCCACTTCTGCTCCAGACTCACAGTCTGGAGTCACTGAGTGGCTGAGGACGAGTATTTTACACAGGACAGCACCAGCTACAAGCCTTTCGGCAGCAGATTAGGCACGGCCTAAAACCGAACTATGGGATGGTGCCACCTGAAATGACAGGCTAGGAGAGTTGGGGCTGTTCAGCCTGGAGAAGAGAAGGCTCCAAGGAGACCTTCTTGTGGTCTTCCAGTATCTGAAGGGGGCCTGTCAGAAAGCTGGGGAGGGATTTTTTATGAGGGCTTGTAGAGATAGGATGAGGGGTGGAAGAGCGGAGATTGAGGTTGGAAATTAGGGAGAAGTTCTTCCCTCTGAGGGTGCTGAGACCCTGGCCCAGGTTGCCCAGGGGGGCTCTGGATGCTCCATCCCTGGAGGTGTTCAAGGCCAGGTTGGACAGGGCTTGGAGCAACCTGGTCTAGTGGGAGGTGTCCCTGCCATGGCAGGGGGGTTGGAATGAGATGATCTTTGAGGTCCCTTCCACCCCAAACCATCCCACGATTCAATGAAACCGCAGCCTCCCTGTGCTCTTTCCAAGACCTGGGACCATGAAAACATCACGTCTTGATTTTCCCAGCGCTGTCAGATTCTCGTCTTTCAGCTAAACTCCCACCAGAGCATAGCACAAGCCAGGAGAACATCTACAAAAAGCCCCGCTTTCCTCCTGGCTGTTCCCATCGCTATTTCCTCCCCGCCTTGTTTACGTCCCCGCCGATGACCTTTATTTTATTTTATTTTTTTTTTCCTCTCTCTCTACAAGCTTCACTTGTCTCACGTTTGGGATTTTCCTCCCTTACGGTGCCGCTTCCTGCCCACGGGACGGGAAATTCTGCGCCGGCCGACGCGCGCCGCGGCCTCTCGCTCCGTGGTTTCACCCGCGGGGTCCTTTCCAAGGCGCTCTCAAAAAACCCGACGCGAAGAAGCGAGGAGGGAAAAAAACGAGGCGGGGTTGGGGTGGGGTGGGTTGGAGGAGTCCTCATGCTGAGGCGCAGCAGAGCGTGGTCTGTGGTGGGTTCTGCTGGGAGGAGGGATCAGCACTGGTTGTGCTGGGTGGGTGAGGGGATGTGTGTGGACTAAACACTCGCTGGAACCTGATTTTTGGTGGTTTAAGTGCACAGAGCCATGGGGAACGCAGAAGTTTCTCCAGCCACGTCGTGTTGAAGGCTTTATTTGCATCTCATTTGCTTGTTGTAAAGCGGTGACAGCTTGATGAAGCAAATACTTAGCTCTCTCTGCTCTCCCAGACATGGATTCCATGGATGCCAGCACATCACTCCCCGACCCAGCCAGCGACTTCGACAGGAACGTGCCCCGCATCTGTGGGGTCTGCGGGGACAAAGCCACGGGGTTTCACTTCAACGCCATGACCTGTGAAGGCTGCAAGGGCTTCTTCAGGTGAGTGAGGGTCTTCAAGGAGGACATCTTTGCTCGCTTCGAGGAGGATCCTGAGGGGCTGGAGCGTGGCCAGAGAAGGGCAACAGAGCTGGGGAAGGGTCTAGAGCACAAGGAGAAGGGGCTGGAGAACTTCTGAGGGACCTGGGGTTGTTGAGCCTGGAGAAGAGAAGGCTCGGGGGAGACCTTCTGGCTCTGCTCAACTCCCTGAAAGGAGGTTGTGATGAGGTGGGAGCTGAGATCTCTTGTCCCCAAGTGACAGGACAAGAGGAACCGGCCTCAAATTGCACCAGGAGAGGTTGAGGTTGGACACAAGGAAGAATTTATTGGTGGGAAGGGCTGTGAAGGGCTGTGCCAGGCTGGGCAGGGCAGTGGTGGAGTCCCCATCCCTGCAGGGGTTTCCAAGCCGTGGAGATGTGGTGCTGAGGGCCAGGGGTTCGTGGTGCCCTGGCAGTGCTGGGGAATAGGTGGACTCAAGGAGCTTCAAGGTCTTTTCCAACCCGAACAATTTGATGGTTCTATGAATCTCACTCCATCCCCAGCAAGTCTTGAGGAGCAGGTGATCTGATCTTGGGGCATTCCCTGGCCGCCGTTCCAGTTACCTGTGTTACAGAGCTGGGCTGCAGACAGCCTTGCCAGGCCTGTGCCCGCATTGCAGACAGCTTGACATGCCTGAAAATCTTGATAAGGGAGAGATCACCAACTACTTCTCTTCTTGTGGCTTGCCCTGGCACCGGACTGCTGGGAAATAGGTTGTTTTCCCCTCAACCAGAGATTTCCATCTGTCTGGGAGCCCTGTAGACCTCACGTGCTGTATGGGTGGGAGAGTAAGAGCCTCTACGGGTGGCACCTGGGAAAATACACCTGAAACCAGCAGTCTTTCAAAACTAAACTGGTGTGGTGGCCACAGGCGTCTTTTCTTTAAAGAGAGCTGCCTCTCATGTCTGCTCTGAAGCTCTATGCACTTGAGTATGGAGATGCATGTGGTCCTCTGCCCACCTGCTGGAGTGGGCACTGAGCTCTTCCCAAAATCATAGAAACATAGAATCATAGAACCCTAGCGTGCTTTGGGTTGGAAGGGACCTCAAAGATCATCTCGTTCCAACCCCCCTGCCATGGCAGGGACACCTCCCACTAGACCAGGTTGCTCAAGGCCCCGTCCAACCTGGCCTTGAACACCTCCAGGGATGGAGCATCCACTGCTTCCCTGGGCAACCTGGGCCAGGGTCTCAGCACCCTCAGAGGGAAGAATTTCCTCCTCAATTCCAATCTCAATCTCCGCTCTTCCACTTTGAAGCCATCACCCCTCAACCCATCACTCCAGGCCTTTGTGAAAAGTCCTTCTCCAGTGTTCTTGTGGGAGAACAGGCAGTCCTTTGGCTCTTGGGGGTAGCCACAGTCTGTACACGTGGCTCTTTTGAGGCTCTTCTCCACTCTCAGGTTGTCTTGAGTAGTCTCAAGCTGGTCAGCAAGGCAGAAACATCTCGGAAAGCTGCTGAGGTCTCCAAGGGTGGCGAGTTGGGGCGTTTGTGGGTACGTGTTAGCGGCTCGGTTTTACCCTGCTGCTCTCCTGGAGCCGGGGCTGGGCCCTTCCCGTGGGAGGTCGGATTGCTCGCACCGAGTGAGGGAATGAGTAAGCGCCGGGGAAACGAAGCGAGATAACGAGCGGCGTGGGACCGGCTGGGAAAGACCTTGCTCAAGTCCCTGGTGGGGTAACAAGATGGTGGCAGGGGGTGGCTGTAGGATTGCTCTACACCGGGAGCACTGTTACAGCAACCAGAGCTTGGACTTCCACAGCCAAGGCAGAACTCCTCCTCACGCAGGAATTTTGGGGCGCGATGGGGGTTTTCACGTACCACAGTCTTGCCGGTCTGTTTTTGAAGCCTGGCCAACCTGAGTCTTCCTCAATTCCTGCTGCTCAGTGAGTAGTTCCTCCTCCAGGTGCTCTCCCCCATGCTCTGGTGGTTCCAACCTTCCCCGTTGTGGCCGCAGAGGCAACAGGCTGGGTTTTGACCTCTGAAACAGCCAGTCCTGCTCAAGGAACCCTTCCTGGGTGTGACGTGGGTCTTGTGTTGGCATTGGGAGCCCCCCTGCCGCGTTTCCCCACCCCTATTGTCATATCGTGGTGATCACGCAAGACAACTCTGACAGTATTTCCAACCAGACACCTTCACGATGTGAAGAGCTCTTACCTTCACTTGCCCTTAGAATCATAGAATGTGTTGGAAGAGACCTCCAAAGGTCATCCAGTCCAACCCCCCTATAATAAGCAGGGACATCTCTAACTAGGTCAGGTTGCTCAAAGCCCCATCAAGCCTGATCTTGAATGTCTCCAGGGATGGGGCCTCCACCACCTCTCTGGACAACCTGTTCCACTGCTCAGCCACCCTCATCAGAAAGAACTTCTTCCTAATGTCCAACCTAAATCTACCCTTTTCTAGCTTAAAGCCATTACCCCATTAAAACCATTAACTTGGTGTCCTCTGCGGGTTCTTCTGCACCTGGAGCCTTGTGCCCATAGTGGAAGGATGCAGGAAAATCAACCTGAGCCCCTGGCTCACTGGGGTGGCTGCAGAGCTGCTGAAGGACCTTCTGGTGGATCTCACCTGCCTTGGGGTCATCCCTGTGTGATATGAGTCCCCCGGTGTGGAGTCCCCCAGGAGGTCCCGGGTGTAATGACTCTATAAACGGCAGGAGGAATTTATTCCTCCAGACGTGCACGTAACCTGCAGCACAAACAGGCGTGAGGCGACCTTTGGCCGCTGGCTTCAAAGTCCACCGTTGACTGATGATACCAAGGGCAACAGGAGCCTTTTATTGTGCTCTGCTGTTTGCTCAGGAGCTCTTACAAAGCAGCTAAGCCAGAGCGACTTCTTCTGCTGTGACTTGGCTGGAGCGTCCAGGCTTTCTCTGGTTTCTTCTCCAGCCCCTGTTTGTGATGACACCCGGTGTTCATCACAGAGCTGCTTGGAGAGGCTCTGGCTACTTCAAAGGTTCTGAAGTCCCCACCCATCCTGTCCATACCACAACATCTCCCACTGTAATCCTCCCCGGTTCTTGCCATCTTCTAGATCATAGAACCATAGAATGGTTTGGGTTGGAGGAGACCTGAAAGATCATCTCGTTCCAACCCCCCTGCCATGGCAGGGACACCTCCCACTGGACCACGTTGCTCAAGGCCCTGTCCAACCTGGCCTTGAACACCTCCAGGGATGGAGCATCCACAGCCCCCCTGGGCAACCTGAGCCAGGATCTCACCACCCTCAGGGTAAAGAATTTCCTGCTAATTTCAACCTTCTAAAATAAACCCATCCCCTTTTCCTGCTTCCCCAGAGGTCCCTGAAGATATTTCAGGGCAAGGCGTGGTTGTCTGGTAGGTTCCTGGGATCAGAAGTGAGGGATCTGGCAGGATTTGGAGGAGAAAATGCAAATGGGTGTAGAGCTTCAGCTCTGCTCCTGGTGTTGACTAGGCTCTTGGTGTACCAAGGGGCTTCCCTGAAGGGCTGTGTAGGTGTCGTGGGGGAGAAACAGGGGATTACCCCCCCCAGACGGTGTGTGGTGGCTTCAGGAGGTGGTTCTGCTGCAGCGTGGTTGCCAAAGCGACTCCTCGTGTATGAGCCACGTGGTGAGTGATGGAAGGGACGTGCCGGGAAGGCCGCTGCAGGGTTTGGTTATGAGTAGGGTGGCTTTCGGGAAGCGGTATCTCACAGGTTCTGCAAAAGCGAGAGTTGGGTGTATCGAAAGCCCATTTTGCTAATAAAACCCTCAGAACGAGATACCTTGAAGCTCAGTCCTGCTGGGAAAGGATCGAGCACAGCACTAGGACCTGCCACGTGAGGGAGGGCTTAGTCCTGCCTTTGCCCTTCCACCCGTGGGGACTCTTGGGCTGCTGTTCACCATCTGTTTTCTGTGTGACGTCACATTTCTGATAACCCAGAAGCCATTTCACGGAGGTGTCGGGGTTCACTTTCTCCTTGGTGTGCGTGGTAGGACCACGAGGCGTGTGTCCACCAAACACCAAGGTGGGGGCTCAACTGCTGCAGTTGAGGGGTGGTTAATGATCAGGTTTCCTGGATTGAGGAGCTTGAATTGGGCAAACTAAAATGGGGGTGTTGGTCAACTGGTGGTTGGAGATGAGCCAGCATGTGCTCAGGTGGCCAAGAAGCCACCAGCATCCTGGCTTGGGTCAGCACCGGTGTGGCCAGCAGGACCAGGACAGGGATTGACCCGTGGACTGGGCAGTGGGGAGACCCAACCTCCAATCCTGGGGTCAGGTTTGGGCCCCTCACTCCCAGAAGGACCTTGAGGGGCTGGAGCGTGGCCAGAGAAGGGCAAGGAAGCTGGGGAAGGGTCTAGAGCACAAGGAGAAGGGGCTGGAGAACTTCTGAGGAGCAGCTGAGGGATCTGGGGTTGTTCAGCCTGGAGAAAAGGAGGCTCAGGGGAGACCTTCTGGCTCTCCACAACTTCCTGAAAGGAGGCTGGAGCCAGGTGGGGTCGGGCTCTTCTCCCAAGGAACAAGCAACAGGACAAGAGGAACCAGCCTCAAGTTGCACTAGGGGAGGTTGAGGTTGGACACGAGAAACGATTTCTTGGTGGGAAGGGCTGTGAAGGGCTGTGCCAGGCTGGGCAGGGCAGTGGTGGAGTCCCCATCCCTGGAGGGGTTTCCAAGCCGTGGAGATGTGGTGCTGAGGGCCAGGGGTCAGTGGTGCCCTGGCAGTGCTGGGGACTGGTTGGACTCGAGGACCTTCAAGGTCTGTTCCAACCCGAACGATTCAACGATTCTATGAAATCTCTCCTGTCTGTGGCTGGAGCACTCTCCAGAGTGCCAAGATGAAGCCCAACTGGTTCCTCCAGCCCCCATGCGATGGCCAGCGGTGAGTGCTGGACATTCCCCTCCCTGCACAGCAGCCTGTCCTTGGCCTGCAGCAAGGGGTGACCCCTCACAGGACCCGTGTCCCCATTTCCCCACCACCTCCAGCTACATCCACCCCAACCCCAACCCACCAGTCCAAGCCCAGCTCTGGCGCTGCCGCCCGGGGCCGTGGTTGCTCCCACCCATGGGCTGCCTTTGCGCAGGGAGGGCTCTCGGTATTTTGAACGTTCCCCAGCCTGCCTGGGACACGGATCTGAAACGAGCCATGAAATGGCCAGTCCAGGAGCTCGATAAAAATACACCGGAGCCAGACGGGGGGATCTCCTGCTCCTCCACGCCGCTGGTGTGACCAGGGCCTTGTGGAACCGCGGGCGCTCCCCAGCCACCTTGGATAAACTGCAATTTTCATGCCAAACCCATAATGGTGGCTTGCCCTTGCACACAGGACATCTTTCCCTGCCCCAGGGTTTGTTTGTGCATTCTCCAGCAATGCCCTGGGCTGCGGCAGGGGGGAGGACACAGAGGAGCTGCCCCAGATCCTCAGAACCAGAGTCCCAGGTCCTCAAAACCAGAGTTCCTCACCAAAACTGGGAGATTTGGGGGTGTTCAGCTCCAAATCCTGCTTTTCCCCCGAGCTAAGCAACGTTCCTCCTCGTTCCTAGGTGAGCAAAGGTCTTGGTGGAAGGGGAGAACCTGGAGCAAGGCAATAAATGGGGCAGCAGCTGCTGGGGGAAGGAGGAATTTGTCGGTGGAGGCAGGTGACGGAGGGCTCTGCCATCTGCCTCCCCTGCGTTAATTTTCCTAAATGCATTTATTCATCTGTGAGGCGAAGGGAGAGTGAAGCCTCTTTGTTTACATCTCCCGGTCTAAAATAGCCTCTAATTGCACGCTACGTGCAGGCCGAGACCACGGGTTATATTTATGCCCTTTAAGCGCAGGCTTGGCGTTGTCCCCGGGCTGGAGGGGCCCCCGCTGACCTCCCGGCCGGGTTGATACCTCCACGTCGTGTGCCTCTGGAGAACAGGGGTTGGGCATCATCAGCTGGCGTCAACAGCCGGCTGGAGATGAGCCAGCGTGTGCCCAGGTGGCCAAGAAGCCACCAGCGTCCTGGCTTGGGTCAGCAGCAGTGTGGGCAGCAGGACCAGGACAGGGATTGTCCTTCTGGACTGGGCACTGGGGAGGCCCAACCTCCAATCCTGGGGTCAGCTTTGGGCCCCTCACTCCAAGAAGGACCTTGAGGGGCTGGAGTGTGGCCAGGGAAGGGCAACGGAGCTGGGGAAGGGTCTAGAGCACAAGGAGAAGGGGCTGGAGAACTTCTGAGGAGCAGCTGAGGGATCTGGGGTTGTTCAGCCTGGAGAAAAGGAGGCTCAGGGGAGACCTTCTGGCTCTCCACAACTTCCTGAAAGGAGGCTGGAGCCAGGGGGGGTCGGGCTCTTCTCCCAAGGAACAAGCAACAGGACAAGAGGAACCAGCCTCAAGTTGCACTAGGGGAGGTTGAGGTTGGACACGAGGAAGAATTTCTTGGTGGGAAGGGCTGTGAAGGGCTGTGCCAGGCTGGGCAGGGCAGTGGTGGAGTCCCCATCCCTGGAGGGGGTTCCAAGCTGTGGAGCTGTGGTGCTGAGGGCCAGGGCTTCGTGGTGCCCTGGCAGTGCTGGGGAATGGATGGACTTGAGGAGCTTCAAGGTCTTTTCCAACCCAAACAACTCTATGATGATCTTGGCATCACCGGGGGATTTTCATGCTAGAAGAGAATTCTTCCTAGCAGGAGACTCTTCATCCCCGTCCTGAAATACAGCATCAATGTGGTGGCAGGTTTCTCAATCTTGTACCCAAATGACATCTCAGCTCTTCTGCTCTGCTTCATTTACCTCCTTGAACATCCTCACTTTGCCTTTCCAGCCTGGAGGCACCCTGGGCTTGGTTCACCTCCCTCTGAAATCACCTCTTCATTTCAAGCACTTTCAGAAATTCTTGCAAATCCAGAGAGAAGCTTCTCAGGCAGATCATTGCGTAACTTTCTCCAAAGCAGACCTGCGGCATCTCCGAGCAAAGAGGAGAAACCGCCTTGACAGACCAGCTCAGCTATGCCCGTAACGTGTCCTTAGTGGCCGTCAGGCTGGATGGCCCTGGAGAAAGGCCACTTTTCCCTGGGAGCTCTGGCTTTGACCCTTTGTACTTGGAAGATTTACAACCCCCATGGCAGCAGCGGATGAACGTGGCGCGGCGTGGTTTTGGTGGAAGAGGGGTTATTATGTTAAGTGGCGTTTCTCTCGTCCCCTGCAGTGAGGTTTCTTTCGCACAAACATGTGCTCCAGCCAGTTGTTCCAGCAAAGCCAGGCTTTAACGGCTGGTGAATGTTTAACGACACGGGCTGCTTTGGTACATGCCGCTCTCGTTCCTTTTGCTGCTGCTGGAGGATCCTCTACAATCCTTCCACCCTTCTTATGGCCTTCAAAATACCTGTTTGAAACCAGAAAGCTGCTTAACCTGTGGTTGAACCCCGTGGCCGTGTCCTTGTAAGAAGTTCTCCTTTTCCATGCTGACCAGCAATGCCCAAACCTCTTAGATCAAACCTGGAGGTGCACCCAACCAGCTCCAGCTTCTCCAACTTAGTCTTCTCAAGGAACCAGCTGAGCTGAACGTTGGGTCAGAGGTGCTTCCAGGCTCCTCTTAGCAACCTCCCTCCAGCAGTTTGCTGTCCAAGGAGATGGATTTGCACTTGCATCTCCTCCTGATGTTTGGAGCAGCCTCTTGCACAGTGAAAACGCTGTTGATTGAGATTCATAGAATCATAGAATGGATTAGGTTGGAAGGGACCTCCAAAGGTCACCCAGTCCAACCCCCCTGCAATAAGCAGGGATATCTCTAACTAGGTCAGGTTGCTCAGAGCCCCATCAAGCCTGACCTTGAGTGTCTCCAGTGATGGGGCCTCCACCACCTCATTTGACACAATTTCTTTTTTTTTCCTGATCCTGTCCAGGAGAAGCATGAAGAGGAAAGCGATGTTCACGTGCCCGTTCAATGGGGACTGCAAAATCACCAAGGACAACCGGCGGCACTGCCAGGCCTGTCGGCTGAAGCGCTGCGTGGACATCGGCATGATGAAAGAGTGTGAGTGTGCGGGGACGCGTTAGGGGGGAATGGCCCAGCTTCGTGCTACGCTGTCCTTTACACAGAATCCCAGTGTGGTGGGGTTGGAGGGACCTCTGGAGATCATCTCCTGCTCCAGCAGCAAACCCAGAGCAGGGGGCCCAGAATCGTGTCCAGGCGCCTTTGGGATCTCTCCAGAGAAGGAGACTCCACAACATCTCTGGGCAGCCTGGGCCAGGGTCCCACACCCTCCCACCAAACAAGTTTCTCCTCCTGCTCCCATGGAACCTCCTGGGTTCCAGTTGGTGCCCGTTGGCCCTTGGCCTGGCGCTGGGCACCACTGACAAGAGTCTGGCCCCATCCTCTTGCCCCCCATGGGCCCTTGAGCTCTGGAGCAGCATTGCTCAGCTGCCCTCGGAGGCTTCTGTGGTGCAGCTCAGCAGCCCCAGGGCTCTCAGCCTTTCCTGGGCACAGAGCTGCTCCAGGCCCCTCAGCATCTCCACAGCCGCTGCTGGACTCTCTCCAGTGGCTCCTTGTCTCTCTGGCCCTGGGGAGCCCAGCCCTGGCCCCAGCACTCCTGAGGTGGCCTCAGTGGGGCAGAGCAGAGGGGCAGGAGAACCTCCCTGACCTGCTGCCCACCCTCTTCTCCAGGCAGCCCAGGAGCCCATTGGCCTCTTGGCCATGAGGGCCCGTTGCTGGCTCCTGGGCACCTTGTTGTCCCCCAGCTCTCCCAGGTCCTTCTCCATGGAGCTGCTTCCCAGCAGGTCACCCGTCCCCTGTCCTGCTCCATGGGGTTGTTCCTCCCCAGGGCAGGACCCTGCACTCGCCCTTCTCACCATTGCGGTGCTGGAGGCCGGCATGTGAGCGTAAAATCCGAGCAAGGATTCCAAGGGGCTGCAAAGGGCGGGGGATGTGGCAGGTAATGATTGAGAGGAGCTTGTTTAATGATTCCTTGGTGACAAGCGACCTGGGGAGTTGCTTTTATTGGAGCCAAGTCGCCTTGGCTGGTTCTTGGAGGGCATCAGCTGAGCGAGAGCATCCAGGGCTGTTTCTGATTAACTCCCTCTCACATCGACTGGACTTACTTGTGTCCCACCTGCACAAAGTCATTGTCCTTTCCCACATACGCTCCTCGTGCATCCAAATGGGGGGAAGTGAACGAGCTTCTTCTCAGTGCCAGGAATCTCCATTAGCGTGGAGCTTGCTTTGTGCTCTGCCCTAACTCTTGGTCTTTCTTTGTTGGGCCTTTAATCTTGCAAGATAGAATCATTAAGGTTGGAAACGACCTCTAAGATCATCAAGTCCAACCTTCCACCCAACAATACCATGGCCACTAAACCATGTCCTGAAGTGTCATGTCTACATGTTTTCGGAACCCCTCCAGGGATGGCGACTCCACCACTGCCCTGGGCAACCTGGGCCAGCGCTTGACCGCTCTTGAAGTAAAGAAATTGTTCCTAACATCCAGCATGAACACAATGGCACAACTTAGAATCATAGACTCATTAAGGTTGGAAAAGACCTCTAAGGTCATCAAGTCCCAGCCACCAAGACTTGAGGCCATTTCCTCTCACTCCTATCACTTGGGAGAAGAGACCAACCCCCACCTCTCTACAACCTCCTTTCAGGGAGTTGTGGAGAGCAATGAGGTCTTCCCTCAGCCTTCTCTTCTCCAGACCCCAGGTCCCTCAGCCGCTCTTCATAAGACATGTCCTCCAGACCCCTCCCCAACTTGGTTGCCCTAACCGTGGAAAACACGAGTCCGTCCATCCAGCCACGTGCGCAGCACAGGCTTGAGTCAATAGCCGAGGGAGGTAAAGTCATTTTTAACCCAATCCAAACACACAAATGTTGTCCAAATATTTATTTTCCTCAACTACATTTCTAGATAAGCAGCTTTTTAAAAATCAAATCTGGTCGACGCGCTTCCTCCTACGCACGCGTGCGTCCCACGTCCAAAGTCTTTGGGAGCAGGCTGGTGTTGGCGTCGGGGTCAAACCAAAATAACAGCCTTCTGCTAGGAGACCTTGTGAAGGGCCATGATTGATGGACTTCCCGGTTTGGAAAAGGGCCATGGTGCTCGTTTCCTTCCGTGGCGAGTGGAGAGCAAACAGCCACCGACGTCACCAGGGGCCACTGAAGCATTTGCATCCTCTAGAAAAGCAGAACTTGGAGGTGTCTGCAGGAAATAAAACTGCCTCGAGTTTTTATTGTCCTAAAGATCATAGAATCATTGAATCATTGAATCACTGGGGTTGGAAAAGACCTCTAGGATCATCAAGTCCAACCTTCATCCCACCATCTCCCGGACCACTAGACCATGCCACATCTACTCGTATTTTGAACACAAGATTGAGTAGATCCCTGAGGAAGAGGAGATCCCTGGATCTTCTTCTTTTAAATTAGGAGCCGTGTCACATAAAGAGGGAGAAAAAGAACATGTGATACCCAGTAGGTGTCCATGTTTTGGTGCATATGAGAATGGAGAGGGACTTTTCATAAAGGCCTGTAGTGATGGGACAAGAGCTGATGGCTTCAAAGTGGAAGAGGGGAGATTGAGATTGGAAATGAGGAGGAAATTCTTCCCTCTGAGGGTGCTGAGACCCTGGCCCAGGTTGCCCAGGGAGGCTGTGGATGCTCCATCCCTGGAGGTGTTCAAGGCCAGGCTGGATGGGGCCTTGAGCAACCTGGTCTAGTGGGAGGTGTCCCTGCCATGGCAGGGGGGTGGAACGAGATGATCTTTGAGGTCCCTTCCGACCATCCTATGATTCTATGTGCGAGCTGTGGTAGCCGGTCGGTGAGGTCCATCTGGTGTAGCCATTGCTAACGAGGGAAATACGTTGACTTGAACAGTTGATTAGCCAAGAAAGGTTGAAAAATTCAGTGGCAGCGATGGACGGAGTGTTTGTACCCCCGGCCAGGGCCAGGCCAAGTCCTCAGGATGAGTGTGCTCTCCACAGGAGTTAACTTGTAAGCAACCTCGTTAGCAAACCGTGACGATTAACAAAACCTAACTCGAGGAGACCAAAAATAGCCTTCCTGTGGACTTTGCTGCTGGTTGTGTGAAGGGGAACGAGGCGAGCTGCTATTTTTAGGTTGAATCAGGGATCTGGCAGCTCTTGAAGGGGGTTTGTGTCTTCTGCAGGCTGTTGTTGAAGGTGAGGAGGGTTGTCACAGGCAAGGCTGGACTAGTCTGACCCAGCTGCTGGTGGGATCTGAGTCCAGCGCAGAAATGAGAGTGTGAGATGGGGCTAAAGAGGAGGAGGAAGAGGCAAGATCCTGGTCAACTTTGTGCCTGCATTAATTTGGGGTGTGGTACAGGTGGACTCTTCTCCATCCCTGCAGTGTGGGGTGGTTAGGTGGCCTGGATGGGTTTCAGCAAATCACTTGGGCCTGTAACGATAGGATCAGGGTGATAGGATGGGTTCAAACTGGAAGGTAGATTTCAATTGGAAATTAGGAGGAAATTCTTCCCTCTGAGGGTGGTGAGACCCTGGCCCAGGTTGTCCAGGGGGGCTGCGGATGCTCCATCCCTGGAGGTGTTCAAGGCTGGATGGGGCCTTGGTCTAGTGGGAGGTGTCCCTGCCATGGCAGGGGCGCTGGAATTAGATGATCTCTGAGGTCCCCTCCAACCCATTCTATGATTCTATGAATTTTGAAGGGCACGAAGAGTAAACTCAGCATTTTCTTGCCACCCAAAGCCAGAGCAGGGGGATAGTCCAGCAACAGACGCTTCACCCCACTTTAAATTAAGTTCACCAAGAATCATCCTGGGAGAAACCAGCAGCAAGGGGACAGGGCAGCTGGAGACATCCCGAGGCTGGAGATCTGCACTCCTCGGAGCCATCCCAAGGGAAACGGCTCCTGAGAGGGGAGGAAGGAGCCCTGCTCCCGTTGGGAGGTGGATTTCTCGCCCTGCCAGCCTGCCCTGCGCTTTACCCCGCGCAGATAACACAGGCGGAAAACCACAAATATTTGCTAACGTTGGCTGCGGACAGCTCGGGGTGAACCCAGGCGTTGTGGTGGGGCTATAAATCCTGCTCCAGCCTTATGGCCCTGACCTTGGCTGCCCTCCAGCTTCCACCTCCTCCTCTCCCTAGGTCCTCCTCAGGGGACAGTGGTTGTCCTGACGCTGTCCCCAGCTCCCTGGGGAGCTCCGGATGAGTTTGGGGACACACGATCCCTTCTCCTTGCTGCTCTTCCTCGACAAGTGCTGGATCCTCCAGCCCATCACCGCAGTGGCGGGTCCATAGGTTCACCTGGACCATGCACTGGGGAGGGGACCCTCACCATGGCCATGGTACCGGAGCTCTCAGCTTTGAATGGTTTGGGCTGGAGGGGATGTTTCATATCATAGAATCATAGAATGGGTTGGGTTGGAAGGGACCTCAGAGATCATCTAATTCCAGCGCCCCTGCCATGGCAGGGACACCTCCCACTAGACCAAGGCCCCGTCCAGCCTTGAACACCTCCAGGGATGGAGCATCCGCAGCCCCCCTGGACAACCTGGGCCAGGGTCTCAGCACCCTCAGAGGGAAGAATTTCCTCCTAATTTCCAATCTCAATCTCCCCTCTTCCACTTTGAACCCATCACCCCTCATCCTGTCACTCCAGGCCTTTATGAAAAGTCCCTCCCCAGCTTTCTTGTAGCCCCCTTCAGATACTGGAAGTTTGCAAGAAGGTCTCCCTGGAGCCTTCTCTTCTCCAGGCTCAACAACCCCAACTCTCTCAGCCTGTCTTTGTAGGAGAGCTGTTCCAGCCCTCTTATCACCTTTGTAGCCTCCTCTGGACTCTCTCCAACATGTTTTTTAGCCTTTGGCCAAGTGCCTGGAGCTCAGGAAGGGACATTCATCCTTCGGGGCCACATTGGTCAAAGCACAAGGCATTGGATGGACCCAGCTCTGCAGCCACCCATGACCTTTGGGTGATTCACCTCTTGGAGTGTCTCTGCCCCATCTCCCTCGACCTTCAACTTCTCGCCAGTGTTTGCAGAATATTTACACAGGGATGGGACACAGGTCGTCTGGCCTGCACCACCTAAATGTGCTGCTGCAAAGCACAAAGATAAATTATCCATCACCAAAACGAGCGGCTGGAGGGACCCATGGGCTCCCCGGAGCTGCAGCAAACTCTTGGCATTGACTTCATCATCTCCTGGCACTGAATTCATCATCTCCTGGCGCTGACTTCATCATCTCTTGGCATTGAATTTATCCTCTCCCCACCACCTTGTTTACTGCTGGGGACTTTCTTTGTGCTTGTTGTGGTACCAGTCAGCTGGGAATCAATGAATCTTCTTGGAAAGGTCCCCAGCTGTGTCCTGGGGTGGTTTGACCTTCTGGACCCAGGTCCTCAGACATCAGGGAAGGCGGTTGAAGTGAATCCCTCCCGCCTGGTGCTGCAGCAAGGTCTGTAGTTTGCCTGGAGTCAGCACCTCTTAGAATGGTTTGGGTGGGAAGAGGCCTTTAGAGGTCATGAGTCCAACCCCCCTGCAGGGAGCAGGGACATCTGCAACTAGAGCAGGTTGCTCAGAGCCCCGGCCAACCTCACCTGCAATGGTGCCAGGGATGGGGCAGCGACCACCTCTCTGGGCAACCTGGGCCAGGCTCTCACCACCCTCAGCATCAACAATTTCTTCTCTCTCATCTAAATCTCCCTCTTTGAGTTTCAATCCATCCCCCCTTGTCCTGTTCCAACAGACCCTGCTCCAAAGTCCCTTCCCATGCTTTCTGACAGGCCCCTTGAAGTCCTGCAAGGCCACCAGAAGGTCTCCCTGGAGCCTTCTCCTCTCCAGGCTGAACAAGCCCAACTCTCCCAGCCTGGCCTCCCAGCAGAGGTTCCACCCTCCCATCATCTCTGGGGCCTCCTCTGGCCCCACTCTCACCTTTTCCAAGGAAAGGACTTGCCGGGATCCAGTTGTACTCACGAGCAGCTGATGTTCAGTGTCCTCACCACGAGGCTTGACTTATGACCTCAGTGCTGAAAATCCCCAAAGGGGAGGAGAAAAAGGAAACAAACCACAAACCATCATCTCAGAGCCAGGGAGAGGAGCAGAAACTGGAAGGAGATTGTGCAGCGAGAAGGGAATTTCCCGAACGGGTCAGGAGAGGAGCAGAGATGCTCAGGGGAGCCGGTGGAGACCTGGGTGCTTAGGGTGGGATGAGGGCAAGCAAGGAGGGTCGGGGCCTTTCCAGCTCTCCTCTGCTTCCCCGAAGACACAAGGAGACTCAAAGCAAAAAAAATCCCCCCCAGCAATTCCAAACATGGAATGTGTTGATCTCCAGTGTGGGAGCGTTGAGCAACGATGACTTTTGGAAGGCTGATGCCAGAGACTGGCTGAAGGCGAAGCAGGAGCATGAGAGGGAGAGAAGAGTCGTGGCTGTAGAGGAAAACATCACTCGATGGTGGCTGATGTTTGCAGGCTGCCCAAGAAGCGTCTCCTCCCTTTCCATCCCTGGAGGTGTTCAAGGCCAGGTTGGACAGGGCCATGAGCAAC
The DNA here is from genome assembly GCA_013400335.1 of Eurystomus gularis. Taxonomy (NCBI): domain Eukaryota; kingdom Metazoa; phylum Chordata; class Aves; order Coraciiformes; family Coraciidae; genus Eurystomus; species Eurystomus gularis. Next base: position 20,718 of record VZZY01017126.1, on the reverse strand, counting down.
CTGGTCTAGTGGGAGGTGTCCCTGCCATGGCAGGGGGTTGGAATGAGATGATCTTTGAGGTCCCTTCCAACCCAAACCATTCCATGATCCTATGAATGGTTTAGGTGGGAAGGGAACTTAAAGCTCATGGAGTCCAACCCCCCTGCAGGGAGCAGGGACATCTGCAACTAGAGCAGGTTGCTCAGAGCCCCGGCCAACCTCACCTGCAATGGTGCCAGGGATGGGGCAGCGACCACCTCTCTGGGCAACCTGCGCCAGCCTCTCACCACCCTCAACATCAAACATTGCTTCCTTCTCTCATCTAAATCTCCCTCTTTGAGTTTCAAACCATCCCCCCTTTGAATCCATGACTTGCCTTAATTATAAAGTCCTGAGGAAAAGGATCCAACCCTCATTTGTACTCAGAAGGACAGATGTTGTCCACCATGACCTCGAGGGAGACCAGGAAGCGGCTCAATGCCTGCACTCGAGGTCCCAGCTCATGCCCCAGCTCCGAACTCTTCCCAAACACAGAGCTGGAGACGTCCCACCACAGACTCCTGGCACAGCCAGCGACGTGGCCGAGCGTTGTGGGCTGCCCTGACCCACAGGCCGTGTGAAGGCTGAGAGAACATCTGCCCATCGCTTCCAGACAGACGCTGTCCCTCTTTGTGAGACACCACAAGGGCAGCAGCAAAGCCGTGGCTGACACCGAAGGTAACACACGGAGATACAGCCGGCCGGGTGAGGATCGACCCAAAAGCAGGGGTTGGGAAGAGCTGGAGGATGGTGGAGAAGGCAAATTGCACCATCAGGAGAGGAGAGAGCAGCTAAAGAAGCAAAACTGAAGTTTAGGGAACATCAGGCGTGAAACGTGTTCACAGGATGGAGTTTGAGCATTTCACAGAATCGGAAAAGACCTTTAAGATCGTCGAGGCCAATCATTAACCTCACACTGACAAGTCCTCGACTAACCCATGGTCCTCAACAGCACATCTCCACGGCTTGGAAACCCCTCCAGGGATGGGGACTCCACCACTGCCCTGCCCAGCCTGGCACAGCCCTTCACAGCCCTTCCCACCAAGAAATTCTTCCTCATCTCCAACCTCAACCTCCCCTGGGGCAGCTCGAGGCCGGTTCCTCTTGTTCTGTCACTTGGGGACAGGAGATCTCAGCCCCCACCTCACCACAAGCTCCTTCCAGGGAGTTGTGCAGAGCCAGAAGGTCTCTCCTGAGCCTCCTTTGCTCCAGGCTGAACCCCCCCAGGTCCCTCAGAAGTTCTCCAGCCCCTTCTCCTTGTGCTCTAGACCCTTCCCCAGCTTCGTTGCCCTTCTCTGGCCATGCTCCAGCCCCTCAAGGACCTTCTTGGCATGAGGGCCCAAACCTGACCCCAGGATTGGAGGTTGGCCCAGTCCAGGTGGACAATCCTTGCCCTGGTCCTGCTGCCCACCCTGGTGCTGACCCAAGCCAGGATGCTGGTGGCTTCTTGGCCACCTGGGCACACTCTGGCTCATCTCCAGCCGGCTGTCCACCAGCACCCCCAGATCCTTTGCTGCCCGGCAGCTTTCCAGCCGCTCTTCCCCAAGCCAGGAGCATTTCCCCTCATCCATGAGCAGTTTCCCTTCTCACATGCAGCACCCAGATGGATCCAATGCTTTTGTGATAGGAACCAGGCTGGGAGAGGGCAAAAAATCCCAATTTTCCTCCCCAAGCCCTCACACTGGCCATAACATTCCAATGACGGGAGTGACCTTGTGGTCCGAGCTGGTCGTTCCCATGCCTCTGAAATCTTCAAGTCCCCTCTGAGACTGCGCAAGTGAAAAATGTATTGGAAAAACGCCGTGGGCTGAAGGTGAGAGATGGGAGCGGGGACAGCAAACAGCTCCTTGCCTCGAGCTCTGGTGGCTCCTGCTGCCCTTCGCCAACCTCTCGGCCCAAAATTCCACCACAACTCACCCAACATCAAACCTCTCTGCAGCCCGAGGCGGGCAGAAACCCGCCTGTGATCAGATAAGGTGCTTGGGTTTGGTTTTTTTAATGCCTGGTTAAAGGGCTAACGAGGTCTTGAGGAATGGGCAGGGTTATTTTTAGGACCCACCGGTGTATTCATGAGCTGCTCTTGATCTGTGACCCTGTTCTGAGGATGGGGGGTTGGTTGCTCTCCCAAGAGATTGTTGCAGCTCCTCGTTGCTTTTCTTCTCTTTCAACCCTGTGAGGCTCTTCAGGTCTTCAAGTTCTTTCTATAAAGGTAGGATCTGAGCCCAAATTGCCTGTGGATGGTCCCTTCCCTAAATCAATAAAGGCCCTGAAGATCACAGAATCCCAGCACGATGAGGTTGGAGGGACCTCCGGAGATCATCCAGTCCAAGCCCTGCTCCAGCAGCTCACCCAGAGCAGGGGCCCAGGAGCGTGTCCAGGCACCTTTGGGGTCTCTCCAGAGAAGGAGACTCCACAACCTCTCTGGGCAGCCTGGGCCAGGCTCCAACACCCTCAAAGTCAAGATGTTTCTCCTCATGGAACCTCCTGGGTTCCACTTGGTGCCCGTTGGCCCTTGGCCTGGCGCTGGGCACCACTGACAAGAGTCTGGCCCCATCCTCTTGCCCCCCATGGGCCCTTGAGCTCTGGAGCAGCATTGCTCAGCTGCCCTCGGAGGCTTCTCTTCTGCAGCTCAGCAGCCCCAGGGCTCTCAGCCTTTCCTGGGCACAGAGCTGCTCCGGGCCCCTCAGCATCTCCGCAGCCGCCGCTGGACTCTCTCCAGTGGCTCCTTGTCTCTCTGGCCCTGGGGAGCCCAGCCCTGGCCCCAGCACTCCCGAGGTGGCCTCAGTGGGGCAGAGCAGAGGGGCAGGAGAACCTCCCTGACCTGCTGCCCACCCTCTTCTCCAGGCAGCCCAGGAGCCCATTGGCCTCTTGGCCATGAGGGCCCGTTGCTGGCTCCTGGGCACCTTGTTGTCCCCCAGCTCTCCCAGGTCCTTCTCCATGGAGGTGCTTCCCAGCAGGTCACCCCTGCCCTGTCCTGCTCCTTGGGGTTGTTCCTCCCCAGGGCAGGACCCTGCACTCGCCCTGGTTGAGCTTCATGAGCTTCCTAATGTTGATCTTCATTAGGTTCCTTTGGATCCAACCCTTGGCCGCTGCCCGAGGCCATCACCCATAACACAAGCCATAAACACCCAACCCCGGGACCTGGGTTCTATTTAAATGTCCTCTTAGCTTAGAAACACTTGTGATGGTGCGGAAGTGCTGCTGGACACCCAAAGTATCTCCGTGGCCATGGAGTAGTCAGCTGTGGAGGCTGAGCAGTGCCTTCCTCTGTTGCTGGGTACTCGAGCAAGATGAACCCTATGGCCCAAGTCTTGCAGGATTGGGGTTTCTTCCACGTGAAAGCACAAGCAAACACGAGGTTGCAGCGTGGAGCAGGTGTGTGGCAGCAATGACGTGACCTTATTGCACCCAGTCCTCGCCTAAAAGCACCCAAGTGAGATAGCAACTGGGCCAGGCTCGTAGCGAGAAGCTGTGACCTTGTAGTTGAGGGCAGGAGAAGGATGGGCTTGATGCAGGTTTAATGATGGATTAGTGAGGTGATGAGGGTGCTGGTGGCAGTGGCCCAGGGTTAGAATCGTAGAATCGTTTTGGTTGGAAAAGATGGTTGGATCATTGAGTTCCCCCCATTCCCCAGCACTGGAAGAACTTCTCCGTTCCTTGGGAGAAGAGCCCGACCCCACTTGGCTCCAACCTCCTTCCAGGGAGTTGTGCAGAGCCAGAAGGTCTCTCCTGAGCCTCCTTTGCTCCAGGCTGAACACCCCCAGGTCCCTCAGAAGTTCTCCAGCCCCTTCTCTTTGTGCTCTAGACCCTTCCCCAGCTCCGTTGCCCTTCTCTGGCCACGCTCCAGCCCCTCAAGGACCTTCTTGGCATGAGGGCCCAAAGCTGACCCCAGGATTGGAGGTTGGGCCTCCCTAAATGCCCAGTCCTGCAGGACGGTCCCTGCCCTGGTCCTGCTGGCCACACTAACGCTGACACACCAGCATGCTGGTGGCCTTCTTGGCTTCATCTCCAGCTCCTTGTCACCAACCCCCCCAGGTCCTTTCCCTGGGGCAGTTCCCAGCTGGGAGCACTCGGGGGGTTGTGGTGACCCAAGTTCCTGACACTTTCCATGTCCCTGCAGTCATCCTGACGGACGAGGAGGTGCAGAGGAAGCGCGAGATGATTCTGAAGCGCAAGGAGGAGGAAGCACTCAAGGAGAGCCTGAAGCCCAAACTCTCGGAGGAGCAGCAGAAAGTCATCGACATCCTCCTCGAGGCTCATCGCAAAACCTATGACCCCACTTACTCCGACTTCACCAAGTTCCGGGTACGTCTGGGACACACCAGCACCAATTCCCACCCACGGGTCCACACGGTTCCTGCCCAGACGCTCCAAACCCATTGCGTCCCATGACTCCTCATCAGAGAGGAGTTTAAAATCCCAGTGCAGATCCCTTGATGCTGTTGGCAGTAGGAGAACGTCTGCCACCACGTTGCCCTCCCAACCCCTTCCTCATGTCCTGCTCTCCCTTCCAGCCCCCCATGAGAAGCAACCGAGGGGCAGCAAAGTCCTCCTCCATCCACACCCAGGACTTGTCAGAGGACTCCACCGACCTCTTTGTCTCCGATACCTTCAGCTCGTTTCCAGGTACCACACTCACCTCTCCAGAGTTGTCAGGAGTAGATGTTCAGCAGCTTTACCCAGGTCTGGCCACTTTCAGACCATTGTTTTACCTCTTCTGAGCAGCTTATTGAACCCTCCTGAGGGTCTCCAGAGGCTTTTTGGGGAGCAAAAATCATGAAGTGCTTGGCTGGATTGTGGCCCCATAGACTTCTGTGTGTCTGAGCTCCTCAGGATGGCCAAGAGGAGCATGAACATGAGTGCTGGGCTGAACCATGGCTGCTCTGGCTGCGGTTAGACTTGATGTCAGCACAGGGGGGGAGTTGAAGGCCCTGGTGCAAAAATCTTGGTCATAGAATCATAGAATAGTTTTGGTTGGAACAGACCTTGAAGCTCCTCGAGTCCACCCGTTCCCCAGCACTGCCAGGGCACCACGAACCCCTGGCCCTCAGCACCACATCTCCATGGCTTGGAAACCCCTCCAGGGATGGGGACTCCACCACTGCCCTGCCCAGCCTGGCACAGCCCTTCACAGCCCTTCCCACCAAGAAATTGTTCCTCGTGTCCAACCTCAACCTCCCCTGGGGCGACTTGAGGCCGGTTCCTCTTGTTCTGTCACTTGGGGACAGGAGATCTCAGCCCCCATTTCACCACAAGCTCCTTTCAGGGACTTGTGCAGAGCCAGAAGGTCTCCCCTGAGCCTTCTCCAGGCTGAACCCCCCCAGGTCCCTCAGAAGTTCTCCAGCCCCTTCTCCTTGTGCTCTAGACCCTTCCCCAGCTTCGTTGCCCTTCTCTGGCCACGCTCCAGCCCCTCAATGTCCTTCTTAGAGTGGTGATGCTGTTGGCAGCCAGCAAACGGCTGCTCTCCCAGCCCTGTTCCTCATGTCCTGTTGTCTACACGATGCAAAGCCCTCCTGGTGCCATTCCATTCAGCTGAGCATTCCCCTCACCCAGAGGGTCTTGCCTACAACCGAGATGTCCTCTGACCATCTCCCTCTCTCCAGAGTCCATGGAACCCCAGATGTTTTCAAACCTGGACCTCTCCGAGGAGAATGACGAGAGCTCCTCCATGAACATCGAATTCTCTCGTCTCTCCATGCTCCCACACTTGGCCGACCTGGTCAGCTACAGCATCCAGAAGGTGATCGGCTTTGCCAAAATGATCCCAGGCTTCAGGTGAGACCTTGGCTCCCAGGTGCCATGTCCATGGTGGTTTTCCTCTCTCAGGAATCCCATCCTACCCTTCATAGCCAGGTCATTTTTCTCTCTTTCACCTTCACAGCCGTCCCTCAGGCTCTGTTCCCTCCCCAGGTCTGTTCCCATGGTCTCTGTCTCTCCTCCTTCCTGGGGTTACTCCTCCCCTACCTTCACCCCAATTCACCCAGGCTCTGTTAGCAACATGCTTGAGCTTCTAAGGTGCTCAGGACCATGTGAGAGGTCCTCATCCTGGTTTGTGAAGGAGCTCAGGTCCTCTTGAACTCCAGGCTCTGGTGGTGCCCCTCAATAAATGTAGCTGCAGAAACACCTGCACATGGAAACCTGGGGTGGGGAAGAGGCTGAGGTGCCTCCAGCAAAGGGGCTTGGTTATGGTGGAGAACCTGGCATGTGGGTGGCTGGTTTCTGCTCCTACTGGATGGGACTCACATCATCCTCTTCCTCCTGGCCAGGGACCTGGCAGCAGAGGATCAGATTGTCCTGCTGAAATCCAGCGCCATTGAGGTGATCATGCTACGCTCAAACCAGTCCTTCACCCTCGAGGACATGACATGGACCTGTGGCAGCAACGACTTCAAGTATGGGATCAGCGATGTCACCCAAGGTAAAGGTGGCCAGAGACTGTCCGGCCTCCTGAGGGCAAGGTGTCATAGAATCATAGAATAGTTTTGGTTGGAGGAGACCTTGGAGCTCCTTGAGTCCACCCGTTCCCCAGCCCTGCCAGGGCACCACGAAGCCCTGGCCCTCAGCACCACATCTCCACGGCTTGGAAACCCCTCCAGGGATGGGGACTCCACCACTGCCCTGCCCAGCCTGGCACAGCCCTTCACAGCCCTTCCCACCAAGAAATTCTTCCTCGTGTCCAACCTCAACCTCCCCTGGGGCAACTTGAGGCTGGTTCCTCTTGTCCTATTGTTTGTTCCCTGGGAGAAGAGCCCGACCCCACCTGGCTCCGACCTCCTTTCAGGGAGTTGTGCAGAGCCAGAAGGTCTCCCCTGAGCCTCCTTTTCTCCAGGCTGAACCCCCCCAGGTCCCTCAGAAGTTCTCCAGCCCCTTCTCCTTGTGCTCTAGACCCTTCCCCAGCTTCGTTGCCCTTCTCTGGCCATGCTCCAGCCCCTCAAGGCCCTTCTTGGAGCAGGGGGCCCAAAAGTGACCCCAGGATTGGAGGTTGGCCCAGTCCAGGTGGACAATCCCTGTCCTGGTCCTGCTGCCCACACCGGTGCTGACCCAAGCCAGGATGCTGGTGGCTTCTTGGCCACCTGGGCACACGCTGGCTCATCTCCAGCCGCCTGTCACCAACCCCCAAGGTCCTTTCCCTGGGGCAGTTTCCAGCTGGGAGCACTCAGGGGGTTGTGGTGACCTAGGGGCAGGACCCGGCCCTTGGCCTCGGTGACCCTCATCCCATTGACCTCAGCCCATTCATCCAGCCTGGCCAGACCCCTCTGGAGATCCCTCCAACCCTCCAGCAGATCAACATCCTGCCCAATTCAGTGTCATCTGCCAACTTCCTGAGGGTGCCCCTCGCCCAGATCATTGATGAAGACATTGAACAGAACTGGTCCTAGTTGAGCCCTGGGGGGCCACCAACTGGAGTTCACTCCATTCAAGGAGGGCTTCCTGGCAGAGCAGCTTTCCACCCCTCATGGAGCCAGACCTGCTTCCAGGGAGGCTCTGGCCACACGGGTTGGGGTTGTGGTGCTTGTGCAGGACACAAGTCAGGAAGTGATGATAAGGAGGAGCAACCTCTGTAGGTTCATTGTCTTCATGGATTCCAAGAGCAAAACCTGCTCCATAATCTCCTGCTTCAGAGAAACTGCTGGGGAGAAAAGTACAATTAAAACCCAACGTGCTTTCAGGTGTATCAAAGGTCCTCTTCCACCGTGCTGGCTCTGTTCTGGGAGAGGAGCTGCTGAGCTCCACGCTCATCCCTCTTGTTCCTTCTGCTAAAGGTCCTTTCTCTTCCCAGCTGGCCACAGCATGGACCTGCTCGAGCCGCTGGTGAAATTCCAGGTCGGCTTGAAGAAGCTGAACCTTCATGAAGAAGAGCACGTGCTCCTCATGGCCATCTGCATCCTGTCCCCAGGTAGGAGCAGGCTCCTCATCTCCCCAAGGCCACCAACCTGCCAGTTTTTGGCTGTGTCCCCCAGCACGTCACCCTTCCCTGCCTCTCCATGGAGGCCGGCCAAGAACAAGGAAGGGAATCCCTCAACCTCTGTGGTGTTTCCTAGACCGCCCAGGCGTGCAGGACACCTCGCTGGTGGAATCCCTCCAGGATCGCCTCTCGGAGATCCTCCAGACCTACATCCGCTGCCGGCACCCTCCTCCCGGCAGCCGCCTGCTCTACGCCAAGATGATCCAGAAGCTGGCCGACCTGAGGAGCCTCAACGAGGAGCACTCCAAGCAGTACCGCTGCCTCTCCTTCCAGCCCGAGCACAGCATGCAGCTCACGCCGCTGGTGCTCGAGGTCTTCGGCAACGAGATCTCCTGATTCTCCCAACCACGGGACACCGCTCCCGAATCCCCAGCGGGAGAGGGATACGTCAGCCTGGCTTCCCCGCGGCAGCGAGCGGAGAGACGTGACCCCGGGCAGGAGTTTTGTACATAAACGGGTTGGTTGCACACTACTGAAGGTCCTGCTTTGTCTTCTCATCCATGGTGGCCAATGGTTGCTCGCTGCGGGACCCAGCTCCATGGGTTCCTCCAGCTCCATGAGCAGCTTTCCCGCTTCCCTGCCTCCTGCCAGCGCTGACTCATCCCTTTCTGGGTGTTTTGAGGCTGGGCTGCCTCCGATGGCTTCTTTCTTGACCCAAAAAAAAGGAAGGAGAAGCGCTGGGGTGGCTTTGGGGGGGGGTGTGATGGACTCTGGTGGGCACCATCTTCTGGTCCTCTCCTCAAATCCACACCGCTCGTGTCTCCGATTGAGTCGCACACCCCGAATCCCTGCCGGGAAACACCCGTGGGCTCCATCCCACCAAGTTGTGACCAACCCAAACCAGTCGCACGAGACCAGGAGGACACCGGTGACAGCGCCAGGGTGGGGGGGGGAGTTGTCCAAGGAACCCCACGGACCAGGCGTGATCCCGCGTGTAGTCGGGGTGACGCCGGACCTGTACCGCGGCACAAACCCCCCCGTGATGATGTTGTGGTAACCACCGTGGTCCTGGTTCCACCTCAGCACCTGGACCTGGTGCTGGAGCAGCCCCTGGAGGGGTGGGGTGGGAGCGGGGAGACCCCCAGGACCCCCCCCGGGCTGGGCAGGGAGTCAGGGAGGGGGTCGAGGCCCAGCTCGCTCCCGGGTGCCAATAAAGTCTTGCTTGGGAACGGTGCCTGGGCTCGGGGTCTTTTTTTTTGGGGGGGGGACGCTGTGTGGCTGTGTGTCCGTCTGTCCGTCCCTGATGGGCAGGACTGTGTCTGTCTGTCTGTCCTGGGGTGGGGGGGGGCTGGTGGAGGCGTCCCCGTGAGCAGTCCACGGACGTGTCTGTGTCCACGCCTGGTTCCTCATATGTCCCCATCTGTCCATGGCTGTGTGTCCTCCCACCATGTGTCCGTCTGTCTTGTCCGTGCGTGGGCTGGGCAGGCCCGTGTCTGTCTGTCCATCCTGGGGGGTACTGGTGGAGATGTCCTCACGGGCCGGGCGGTCCCTGTGCCCACGGACGTGCCTG